>WMKJ01000195.1:0-16311 GCA_009733715.1 Herpomyces periplanetae | reverse complement strand
CCCCCCCCCTTTTCTTTTTCCCCTTCCCCTCCTTTTTCTTTTCTTTTTTCTCTCTTTTTTTTTTTTTTTTTTTTTTTTCCCCTCCTCCCTCTCTCCCCTCCTCCCTCTTCCCTCCCTCCCCTCCCCCGATCACTTCGCCTTCCTCTTCTCTTTTATCAACACTTTATTCCCCTAACCCCATCCTTTTCTTTCCCCCACAATTAATTTCCATTTTTCCCTTGTCTTTCTTTCTTCACCCGCACTCTACCCTTCTTCTTTATCATCATGTCTCATTTCCCGCCCTGATTCCCTTCCCCTACTATCTACCACACTATATCCCCGTCAGTACCTTCATTTTCATTCACCCGCTACTTTCTCGTCTCACTTCTCCCTCCTCTTCTATTTCTCTACACTTTTCCCTCTTCTTTATCTCCATTCCTTCTATTTCTTCAATTTCCCCTTCCATAAACTTCCCCTCTCTTTCTTCAAATTCCGCTATTACACCTGCGCACAATCCCCTAAAATTCACCTTACTGCTGTCACTCCATTCTCTTTTCTCCCCTGAATCGATTATTTTTCTAGAACTTTTCCCGTCATTGTCCTCTCCTGCACCTATACCATTATTGCTATCTACCTTTTCCATCACTTCTATAATCCTTCCCTTCTCCCTCTCTTTATTTACCTCTCCTCTCCTTTCCATCCCCTCCCCCATTCGCTTACTCCCTTCTCGCTAACCCCACTCCGCACCACACCACACCACACCCCTCCACCCCACGCCGCGCCACTCCTCCCTCTCCATCACTCTTTCCTCTGTCATCCATACTTCGCCTAATGACGTAATCACCCTGGCAAATTCCCCCAAAGCTCCTCTCATTCTATTTGATATATAATCATCGATTCATCCCTTCGAGTTCTTCTTAAAGCTTCTTAACCACTTTGTCTTTCTTTTAAATTACTTCTCTTCTTTATCATCATCAACCTCTTTCTTCTCCTCTCAACTTCCCCTCATCCCCTCTTTTCAGCCTTGCTTATATCGTCAAGGTCACCATTTTCTCCCTTTACTTCTCTCTTCCCCCTTCAATCTCTCTATTCTCTATACCCTATCCTCCCACCCTTCCCCACCCCACTAATACTACTTCCTCATTGTTAGATTATCTCTACTCTCGCTTGTCCTGCTTCAGATTTTCCCCGTTCCAGCCCTTCCATTTCTTCTTTCCTTCCTCCCTTTTACCTCTTTCTCTCTCTTGTTGTCGAGAGAGGCATTTTTTCTTTGAATGAACTACTCTTACCATACATTATATTTGTCATATCCTTCTCTACGGATTCCCCCCTCCCTCTATATCCATTATACTTGGTGGTGGTTTTCCCTTTACTCTTCACTCTTATCACATAACAATATGTCAACCTCGGCTACTTCATCGTCTTCCGACTCCTCTGTTCCCTCATCCCAACGCCCCGATTACTCATTGCGGAAGCACAGCTCCTCAATAATCGTTCCTCGCGATTGTCCAAACATCGAAATCAACGACGAAGTTTTCGAAGAGGGTGACCCTCGGACAATGAGTCCTCGTCGAAGCTCCGAAGAAGTCTTAAGAGTCGGAGAAGAAGCCCGGAGGTCTCTCATCGAGTATGTACTCTCTTTCCTTGTTCCTGTTTCTCCATTCCCATTCCTACCCCCGTTCCCCCTCCTTCACTTTACTTCCCCTCCCTCCAGAATCCTCCTCTCATTAACCCACTACCTCTTCCTCTCCAGACAAGCCAAAATACTACAAGCAAACCTTTCCGAAATACTCGAGCGCGTAGAAACTTTACGCAATGAACACGATAAACTTGAAGGTGGAAATCGCTTTTTACAATCGTACGTTTGTCCAGATCGTTACTCTCGTTCTTAACTTTACCTAACTTGTTACTCTCCCTCCCTTCAGTTACATCGGTGAATTAATGCTCACCGGCAAAATCACATCGGCCGATCCTCCCAAAATTACAAAGTAACCTCTCCGCTCCCGTTTCCCCGTTTGATTTTTCCTCAAATCTTCCCCTCCTTCGCCCAAATCTATTCATCGCTAAACCTTTCCGTATCGTCTTACTACCAGAACTTCCCGGCCGGCCGCCCCTCACCATCTCGTACTTAATCCGTTTGTGTGCCCTCCCCATCCCTTCTTACTCACTTAACCTTCCATCATGATTGTTGGCCGGCCATTCACTCACAAACTCCTTCTATTATTTACTTGCAATCTGTTCTCCTTTCCACTCTCGGCCCTTACTCGCAAGGTATCCGAGGTTTAAACTTCTCGTAATTCTCATATTCCGCCCTTCTTTATTCGGTCATTTAACTTTTGGGGGAGAGAGCTCACGCCACATCTGCATATTCTCCATCTTTACCATATTGGCATTTATTTTTTGTGTTTAGAGCCTGCCTCACTTTGCTAATTCCTTCTACGTCCACGTCCTTTTTTGTCTTGTCCATTGACTTCTTTTCATGAACTGCCGCGTCATAATTGGCTTTCGAGCGTCTTAAATACTCCTTGGATTTACTTACACTTCCATGCTCAACAATGTTTATTTCGGGTTAATTAAGTCCCTCTGATCAGCAATACCCCCAGGATTTATCGGTTGCGATATCGCTACCTAGTTATTCTTGCACCATGTTTTCGTCTTTCTCATTATCATTATTTTCTCGAATCTCTTCAAAATAGTCGTCCACGCATTATTACTCTTGTGAGTATTGTGTCTCTTTTACTACCCTCTAGCTTTGTCGTTTAGATTGTATTAATTAACATGGGCCAAGTTACTGTTTAAATCCCCCCCACTTGCCTCATCGATGTGAGTTTGTGTCGACGTTTACTAGCGGGCTTTTAAATTTCCATCTTTGCGCTAGTTCAAATTCGGCGTCGATCTGCTCGCCTTACCTTATAGTATTCGTTTAGTATAGTCGTAGCAATGATAGGCTACACCTCCCCTTAGTTAACAGTTACGTGTGCGTATGTGTGTGTGTGTGTGTGTGTGTGTGTATCCCTATCTGCCTGTTTCGCTCTCTCTCCGAGCGCGGTATACGTATACACGACTAAGTTAGCTTAACAAGTATGCTATGTTCATTCTCAGTGATTGACTTGGACAGACGTAGAGTTACCGCTTGTCTTTCCAATATTACCACATCCGGAACTTCTGGTCACCGTAGTACGCTGCAACACAGTACGTCGCTCAAAGCGCGTCATTCATTCTACGTTATTCATTGCTGTGTACGATGTACCGTCTATTCTCACTAGAGTTTGTACACTTTGCCTACACTGAGAAGGCACGCACACCTTACCAAGGTACCAGCTAAAGGAAACCTTACCCTATTTTTCCCGATTAGACCAAGTTAGCCTTAGTGACACGCTCTGTACTCGTTAAAGTATGTGCCATTTACCTTAATCCATGTTTATAAGGTTTATCTAAGGTTTCTAGCTTGCACTCATCCCGCATACGCATACGCACACGCACACGCATACGCCCAACCATTTGGTTAGAGTTTGTGAGCGTGTGGGGATATGTTTGCATAAGTGTGCATCATGATTAAATTAATCTAACGTGAGCGGTGGATATTGCCATCGCTATTGTAATCGAAATAGCAGTATTGGCATAACGTAGCCCAATTCAAGCGGCAATAATGTGTTATTATTGCGTTAAATTCACCAATTAAACTTGCCTACATTTATTAATCTTTCATATCGGAACATAATTCTCCATCATATTTTACCTTGTCAATTATTTTGCAACGTGTTACTCGTGTACTATTCAGTACACTGGATAATGCAGTTTCCTTCCCCTCCAAATGAACTTCTTTACTGCTATTCCCCCATTTATACCGTTAGCTAAACAAGTAACATGAATAAATGTATATACAACACTAGCGCGAGCTAGCTCAAGTAAATTAACGTTTTGATTAACGACGTGACTTCCACCTTGGAACCCGTAGTAAAAACCCATAAATCGTTGTCGCCGTCGCCGTCGCCGTCGCGATGCTTCACTTGAACTCTGCTTTATCACGTGTTTCGATAAAAATATTCCCGTAGCGGAATTACGGTTATTCCAGTAAACCCTGGCTTACTCATGCCACGGTTAATTGGACCAATCATAACGAAGTCTGTCAGCATCCCTAATGCAACAAATTAGTAAGCCCCAAATGACCAGCCGGGGCGTGTAAATCACGTGATTAGAGATTTGGCAAAGTGTTTCCTGCCGGCGCGTAGATGGGGACTGGAAGGGATAAAGGAAGTTTAGAATGAAATCGACATCGAATAATTTACACGTTAATGTTTACCGTGATGTGGTGGGTGAAGCAAAAGGTTGTTCATCTCCACTAAAGCGAAAATTATCCTCCTCATCATCGAATTCCTCAGTGTCATCTACAATTTCAACACGCTCTCCCCAAAAAACTACACCAAACGTCAATACTGTTAATCAATCAGTCTCTTCAAATGAGCTTGTTACCCACGATGAGTTTGACCAAGATTTAGATGATATTGATGACATCGATATTGATATTGATGATGATAATCATTCTACTATCGTCACTAAACCTAATGAATGTCGCCCCATTAATCAAAGTTATACCCTAATCACTCCAACTACGCGCTTGAATGATGACATAAATATTGATCATGATAACAGGTAACTTTAAACCTCTTGTTCACACCAATTACTCCTTGTCAGATCACACTGGCTGACAACTAATTTCTTTTATCCTCTGAAGTTGTCAAACCCAGCGCCAACTCGATGGTTTACCCCTCGCTACTTCATCGTCGCCGCCGCCACTAACTGCTGATACATTGAATTGCGACTCAAACTACGTTGACCCAGCCATTCTACGCAGCTTTTATCAACGACTATTCCCCTTTCGTTACTTGTTTCAATGGCTTAATCATTCACCCGTTCCAACTACCAGCTTCACAAACCGTGAATTTGCTTTCACGCTTCAGAATGATGTTTACTTACGGTACCAATCATTTCGCTCTGTCGATTTACTACGTCGACAATGTATCGATATGGTACCATCCCGATTTGAAATAGGCCCCGTTTATACTACTAACCCACGAGATCGAAAAAGTTTACCAAATTCCACAGTATTTCGCCCCATTGAAAAGGAACTTGTATTCGATATAGATTTAACAGACTACGATAGCATAAGAACATGCTGTTCAGGAGCAAATTTATGCACCTTATGCTGGGATTTTATTATTATGGCTATCAAAACTATTGATGTTGCTTTACGTGAGGATTTTGGGTTTGTTCATATTCTCTGGGTTTACTCTGGACGTCGTGGGGTTCACGCATGGGTATGCGATCGCAAAGCTCGAATGCTGGATGATACAGCACGAAAAGCTATATCCGGTTATCTGGAAATATTTCGTGGCGGTGAATGGTATAATCATGTTGTTAACAGTGTTACAACGGGTAAAAAACCTTCTAGTGGTAGTGGTGCCAACAATTCAAGTAGTGGTAGTATTAGTGGCAAGATGAGCTTACATCCGCATATCGAACGGAGTTTAAACATCCTTAGACCTTACTTCAAGCATAATATCCTCGAAAAACATAATGTATGGCAAACTCCGGAAGGCGAAGCCAAATTATTATCACATCTGTCTGCTTTTCCCTCTGTAACGAAGCATTTACAACAGATGTGGAAATCGAGCCCGGGTCGAAGTTCGGCGTTAAAGTGGGGTGATATTGATTCATGTGTATCAGTAATCCTGAATACGGCTCGTGATTCATCCACTAACGTAAATGGTAACATTAACAAGATTCCCGGTATCTTGGATGTACAAGCGCTCGTGGAATGCAAGCAGCGAATTATCTTGGAGTATACATATGCAAGATTAGATGCAGAAGTGTCTAAACGAAAGAATCATTTACTCAAAAGTCCATTTGTCGTGCATCCCGGAACCGGTCGTGTTTGTTTGCCAATTAATCTTGAAAATTTATCCCAATTTGATCCTCTAAGCGTACCCACTGTTAAAAGATTACTCGAAGAAATCGATGAATGGGATGATCAAATAAAGTATGCTAATTCATCTGAAAATTCACACTTGCCACTCGATAGTCAAAAGAGTGATCAGTCCGACGAGCCCGCGTTAAGTGTAATGGGAAAGCGAGTATTGGATTGGGAAAAAACCAGGTTAAAGCCGTATATTGAATATTTTCGAGATTTTGTTACGCAATTATTAAAGCATGAAAAGGAATTAAACGATCAAGAAGTGGCAAGCCTTGCTCAACAGGTTGGCTTGTGTGCAAATGATAACCTTGGACATGTTTCCAATCCTACCTTTTTATTCAATTCGGGGGCGAAAGATTCCGCCGACGCTGGTGATTCCTCAGCCAATGATTTTGATGCTTTCTGTGTCTAATTGGCTATCAACGCTTCCAATTTTGCCGCTCACTGTAACCCTTTTTTTCCATTCCCCCCCCTCTTCAAATTAACCATTGCCGTATTTTGCGGCCACATTATCTGTCATGTAAATTGTACCCGCTCACCTTAATTGATCCCATTAAATCGTTCAATTTTTTATATCTCTTTAAGCTTCTGCTCCAAACCAGATGTCACGTGCAAACACCTGCATTTCCCGATTGGGTAATTGTTGTGTGAGATGGAGATGGGGGTAATGGAATATAGAGAGATGTGATGGGTGTTGACGTGATATATATGCCTGCTGTATTTGGGGAAGGGAAATTTTCAAGTATATAGATATAAAACTACTACGTTAAATGAACCATGGGTAACTTTTTCGAAGAAGAAAATCACTCGTTAATACTTTACTTTTCGTCCCTCCCACCTCGGCTCAACACCTTCCCGAGCCCTTCCCCTACACCGGACCGATCTACCCCCACTTCGGAACTATACAGCCCCCGTGATACACGGGCTTAGTCACCAGTTGTAAGGATCGGCTTAAGTTCGGGCCGTCGGATGGGTGGGTGGAAGCACGTGATCAGGAGGGGGTGACGGCGAAAGAAAAAAATTTCTGGGAATGAAAAGCGGACGAGAGGGTGATTCAGGCAAAGGAAAAGTTAATTGTTCATATTTAAATAACCCGGTATTACGTTGAGTTGCACTGGCGCGTATGCGCTTGTGTGAAAAAGATTTTATTTAAATTTATCATTTACTGGGATAGCGTGTGTGTGTATGTGTGTGCGTACGGGTGGCATCTACGGTTTGGCGAGTTTACCGGGAAATATTTACGCGTTAATACAGCGTACGAATATGTTGCAAAATGGAGGCTGGCTTAGTAGGTTTAGCGTAATGATAGTACCTGGAATGGGTAAAAGAAGCGTAAAATACAGTCAAAATAATTATGGTACACGATTGTTAAGGTGTAACTGGACAGAATTGGTTAACATAAATGGTGTATATCATCGTTCGTATGGTGGGTTAACGACGGGAGAATTTATGCCTACCAATACGACAAACAGTGCATATCAACGGCAACCTATGATACAGTTTCCTCGGCGGACGCGTGAAAAGGATGAATTGACTAAAATGGTTCCGGCTCTACCTCATCCGGCATGTCCGACGGGGAAACTTCCGGATACATGGCAAAAGGATAACGAAACGTCCACATTGAATTTTGGTACGGTTCGGCAAGCTGGGCCTTTGAATACTGGAACTACAACTTCCCGTACAATTGATGATTCGCATGCATTATCATCCTTTCTACCGCCCGTTCACCATAACTCTACCATTCCCTTAGGCCTTACCCCAGCTTGTCAATTGGGTCCCATTCAACCTAAACCCGGTGAATTCTTTGATCGACGGGATTTACCCCCACGTTTTGCTCCGTTAGGATTTACCCAAGCCGAAATTGATGCTGTTGATAGTGGTGGTGCAACATCTTCTAACTACTGACAGTATTCTACGATTTGTGACGTCACGTCACCATTATCTCTACATGGTTCGTGGAGAGATAGCCATTACGCGGATACGGTTAATGTGATTGTTGTGAAGATTGGGTGGAATAATTAAGAAACTTTTTCTAATACGCTTTTCTTAACATGCTGTGTAAACGTGCATCTGGGGGGAAGCTGTAACCACTATTTATCCTTTAAAATGAATAATTACGTTGTTTCACGACGACAAAATGCTCAATACTTACATCCAGTATTCATGACGAATATGATTGCTACGTCAACTTTGAGTACGGAATCGTCGAATACAAATTCTACTGTTACGTGGTGTACTGGATGTACTCATCCAGCAGCTTGGTTCTACGAATTTACAAATTCTCATACTCGCACTACAGCTGGTAAAGATGGTACTGGGCCGGGTAAAGCAAATGTTTCTGCATTTAAGCTTTAAACGGGTACGAGTTACACGCGGTGAAGAAAGGGATTTAGAAGGGTCGACATGGTTAAAGCAATATGTACGAGAAGTTTTCTACACATTCTCACGGACTTAATCGCTCAATAGTCCAGGGTAAATCATTAGGCAAAGGAATGACGGGAACATCTAGCACACGAGCAGCAGATTCGGTAGTCATGGTTGTAACATCGGTATCAACAGGACCAAAGTTCACACCGCGGGAGGCTTGCTCAATAAGTGATGCGGGAAGGGAGCGAGAATAGCGGAAACGATCGTGAAGGCGATTATCTCGACCTTGCCAGAATTCTATACTAGAAGGAACAATTCGGATACCACCCCAGAACGAAGGACACGGGATAGGTTCAGATGAGTGAAAACGAGCTTCTTGAGCGCGTAAATTTTGGGTTAATTGATCAGGTGAAGTTACACTTGATTGGTGGCTTGCCCAAGCACCTATCTGACTTTGACGGGGACGTTGGGAAAAGTAGGCTTGACTACGTTGGTAGGGGATTTTTTCGCAAACGCCTTCAATACGAACTTGACGATCAAAGCAACGCCACCAAAAGTTCATGCTTGCCCAACCGTTGGTGCGTAGATCACAAGCTTTACGACTGGTTGTACCAAAGTTTGTAAAGAAGACAAAACCCCGTGTGTCAATTTCCTTGAGGTAAACGGTGCGTGAAGATACACGACCCTGGGGAAGTTGTACAGTGGAAAAGGTTGTGGCTTCACATTGATCCTCAGTGGCATGGTTAGCTTGGTCAAACCAGGTGGTGAACTGCTGAAATGGGCATTGGGAAATATCAGAGCGGTTTAGAGGAGGACGTTGGAATTGTTTTGCAGCATAATGGGTGGATTTGATATAACAAGGTGGATCGAGGGGAGGCATGGAGGAAGCTGGAATGTAACGAGGTGTTTGGGTTGTGAAGGGAAGCACAGAAGCGTGTGGAATAGATTTTAGTGGTATATTTTTAGAGTATGTTTAACAAATAAGTAAAGTGAAGAGAAAGGGCGGTTTTGGTTATTTTTTGGTTTAGCGGTAAAGGTTAACAAGGGTATTGATTTGGGTAAGAAGCCAGATCAAGCCAGAATCGGGATTTGAGTGGTGGCCGTTAATGAGAGATGGGATTCCAGGGCCAAATATGCGGATTATTTCGGCTTGTTGAAGAGAAGTAGAGTTAGACCAGGCTTTGCAGAGGCCGTGTAGATGGGAGATAAGTTGCGGTTGGACGTCGTGGCGGGAAGCAAGACAGGAAACAGCAATAAGAGAGGTAGAAAAGCGGTTGACCGGGTCAAGAGGATTAGAGGGATCGTGAGGGTTGTATGATAGAAGCGGGGCGTAGTGGCAGCGGATAATGTAGTAAGGTAGAAGAGGATGGAGATGGGCCAACCGACGGATTAGCTTGCGATGGTGAGGATGGTAGATGGCGGACCAAAGTTGCAGGCCAGAAGTAAGATTGGGAATTGGAAGCCCGCGATGGCGAGGCAGGGATGGAGAAGCGGTAGGAGTAGGGCCAAAGGTGTTTAGAAGATTTATCGTGGACGGAATTCCCGTAAATGAGATGCACTTGAGGGAGATGTTGTGAATCCACTTGCGGGACGACTGAACGGAAGCAGAGTGAAAGGGTAAGCTGGTCAAGAGCGACTTCAAGGCAGCAGGAGAATTTAGCGAAGCGCAAGTTGCGGTCTGCAGACAGAAAGCGAGTAACGGGGAGTTAACGCGGCACGACACGGCACGACACGACACGACACGACACGACACGACACGACTAACAGCACACATCGACTTACCCACATCGTCAGCCAAACGGGGTCGTTCAACCCGCGCTGCGTGGCCGCGATAATCGTGCGGCGCAGCGTTTCATCGAGAAGACGCGAGTCGGGAGCACGGCGAGCGCGAAACTGGGATTTTAGGGCAGACGTAAAAGAACGCATGCTTGGGCCGGGCGGTGAGCGTCTGGCGGAATGTCGTCTTCTCGCGATCCTTTTCACGATGTGCCTGGCGGCGTCGGCGGCGAATCTCGCACGGGGCGCGTAGACCGGCTGCTTGCAAAGCCCGTTCCCCTGTCTGCTAGTCAAGAATCGTGTATCCGCGATATCTACCATGCAAACGTCCGGCGTAAATGTCATCACGAAATTTCCGGTAAGTGTGGTTTGGTTGGGTACTCGGCGAGTGCTGTCGAACTCGAGCTAACTCTGACTTCATCTGGATGTCTTCGTTTTCCCCGCGTTATTGGGCTACCAGACTTTGCCGCGTGCGCGCAACATCGAACCCTGAGTGTTTCGTGGAAATGCCGGAATCTTCTACACACCATGAACGCCTGTCTGGCCGCTAATTCGGGTCAAGACGCCATGGATCAAGCCCGCGAACAATGGTTTACGGCCCGTCTAAATCAACCCCACAACAAATCATCTACCTACTCCCAATCTACTCACTCACCATCACGATCTTGATGGAATCCTGTACTCCATAACCCTCCCCTAATGTTACGTGTAACCGAATGATTTACAAGATTAAAGTCTTCCTACAAATATACAACTCATGCACTAACATGCCTTGTTCACTCTACACCATTATTGCCCTAACTGCATCGTATACTCCAAGAAATATAAATCCTCCCACACCTATCCACGTTGCGCGAGGCACGGCTCCCCTGAATAACCCAAATACGCCGTCTTGCTCCACGATAATCCCAAAATATTTCCTAATGGGGAAATTTTCACGGGTGCGTTGGGCCAGAGTATAGCGGGTCTTGACTACATCGAGGGGCGTGGTCACCAGAGCAGCAATTATGCCAGAAATACATCCAATCAATCCCGATTCCAAGGGTCTAATCATCTTGCCATACGCACCACCATCATGGCAGCTGGACTGTTCACCCGATTTCCCCTTATGCCATGCACGTTTTCCCGTATCCCACAGTGTAAATTGTACGGCGGAAAAGGGCACGTCGCGCCAAAGCGTAATCCACCATCCACGATACAACTGATATCCCAAAGATCGTCGACTGAATAAATGGCGTACGTGAGTTAGCAAACTTCGCATCGACAACTTATCATCGTGTTGTAACGGCTGATTAGCCGCTTGCGCGTGAATTTTGACTTGATCCAGTGGAACGCGTACTGCACAACTGACTATTTCTCCCGCACAGCTCGCCAACACATTTCCCGCAACAATTCCACCGTTTGATCCGGTAAATTGAAATCTTTGCTTAACCGTTTCATACGTGAAAAAGAACAGAGTAGCGCTAGGTGCCGATCCAATCACAACGCTCTCAATACCCCGATAAAATGTCGCGATGTTAAGTCCACGGCGCAGTAGACTGCCCGTGTTGGTCCCGACTTGTCTTCGTACCTTTAACGTATCCAAAGGATACAAAACCAAGTCTGTAACAAGCCCCGCTGCAGCGCCCGCCTAATCTCAGAATGAAAATGTGTAAACTCGTCATGAAATCATCTTCGCACACACAGCGACAAACTGTCCAAACTTACTATTAGCGTTGTAAATTTCTGCGAAGCTTGCTGGCAATCGTGTAAATCCTCCTTCATTTTACTTGAGTCTGTTAATTCCATCTTATTTGTCCACTGAATCCCGCTTTACGTCGACAGATCCTTTTTACCAAGTCTAAACCCCAACTCTGGATATGCGCGCTCGCATGCACGCCCGGAATCCTCCCCAAAATTCCCCTCGAGTGAAAATATCACCTTCTACACTTTTGATCTATTACCCGCACAACGCCCTTTGCCTTTTCGACGCGCTGCACTTGACCCCGACTGCGTTGACAAGTTCCCCGTTTCACGTCCTTCGTACAATCCCGTATAATACCCCGCGTAATACCATGCCATCAACATATTTTTCAGAGTATCGTCAGTGCCTGCATACTCGCTGTTGTATTAGCTTGCCTATACTATTGTAAACCCCGTTCCACTTACCTGCTTGAATTATGCCATCCGGCGCAACACTAGGTCCTGTAAAACTATTCGGTTGTATTCTATTTCGTAAATCCGCTTCCTCTTCTACTTCACTTCCCCATTCTCCCTCTCCAAAAGGCTTCTCTTCCCCTTCAACACTATCGTCGCATTTTGCTTCCCCTACATTACCTGCATCATCATCATCATCGCCCTCATTATTTATCTCAACTCTGTGAAAACCAAACGTTCCTCCGCTAATTCCTTCGCTCACCGATTCCACTCTTTCCCGTTCCCTATGCCCAATTAATCCCTTTGTTAACTGCATACCTCTACTTTCATGCTCTCCTCCCTCTCCATCTCCCAACTTCTAAGCCCACCATTACTTACGCTAACAATTCACGCATTTCATACTCCGTTATAACATCCTCAAGGTTTTCTCCCCGCGCTTCAATACTGTGATATTTCTATTATCACCATGTCAGCATACTTTCAACTTCCCCCCTCTTCCACTCACTTTGTACTCTTCCAAAGTATCATCCCATCCTGCAATCAATTCGCTGTCATCCCATACATCTCCTCCACCCCCACAATCAATTTCCTTCGTCAATTCTTCTGCCATTCTCATCTCCCACAATCTCTCTCGTTAATCTATTTGCTTTGTGCTCGTTCCCCTTCCAATTTTTTCTTTTTCACTCCGGATAATCTTTTCTCCGCCACCCATCACCAAACTTTCCCCCGCGAAAATTAAATATCTTTGCAAGTGCTTTTGCTTTACTTTCTTTTCCTTAATTGTACGCACGTACACTCGTTTATTCAATCGGGTAATTAATTTGTTTTACCATCTTGCGTCTAGTTATCCTTACTCTTTCCCCGTCCATTGTTCTGCTCGTTTACCATCCCCATCTTTTGTCAGGCAACTACACTTAAAGTCACCGTACGGTGTGTACAACTTTGGATATGACAACAATTAATACAGCACCTTTTGCACGCACACACACATATTTACAGCCTAGATCAGTTGTATAACAAGTTTGCATCACTCTATCGGGAATAAACTGAACATACATCAATCAACATCGCATTACTACATCGTCTTCTTCATCCAAGGTCGTCGAAGTATCGTTATCTCCATCATTATCACCATCTTCACATGTAGTAGATTGCATATCATCAAGTCCCCAGTTAACGCCCGTCAAACAATATTTTTCATGCATAAGTCGTACACCATAATCACTTGGAATTCGTGGCAAAGATATCCGATTTTTTTCTGCCGCTAACTCTAACCACCATTCTTTGGGTAAGCTTGTTTGAAATTGATAGTTAAGTCGACTCGCTATAGCCAAGCGTAACGATGTTAACGATATACCAGAGCTTAAGTCTTGCGATGAATAATTAGATCCACCGCTCGAACACCCACCGGCACTACCTGCAGAACCACCATATGCTGACGTTGAACCGGTACGGTGAAACGATCCGGTCGAGGCTTGGGATGGGACCCCGTAGCCATTCGAAACTAATTGAACGGCATCATTTATAATTCCCGAAGTATACCGGTAAGCAAAATCCATCAATTGAAGAGGTACGCGCTCCTGATACGCATGTACACCATAATTGGCAAGCACTAAATGTAACAACCGACATTCCCGTGGTCGTCGAGATACTGATTGAACGTCAGTGGCTGTTGCACCACGTCCAGGTTCATTAGTCGGAGTCGATACGTCGGGTCGTTTTATCGAGCGAGGAGGTTCCTTACCACCCCCGCCGCTACTACAGGCCATACTTCCGTTCCGCTGTTCGCCTAAAGTACTATTATCCCCTTCCTCGTTTCCACTCCCATTCACATTTCCGCTTCCATAAGTCCCGTCCGTACGTGGAATTGTATCTCCAGAAGTTGTATTTCTCGATCCCGGTGTCGTAGATTTACCATCATTTTCGTTCACTGCCGATCCCATTCCTTCCATTATACAAACTTTGTAACCAACACGCACACGCACACACACACACGTACTCTCTCTCTCTGTTAAAACATAAACCCACGCGCTACATGGCCAAGCTAATCACGTATCAAATGTTCAACTCTAAACCCACGCCTGGAACGTGACCCGCCCACCACTTTATTCCTCCCTTGCCAAAACCCGTAATCACCCAAGTAAACCGTTGCCAAAAATTCAAGTCCAAACCACTAACATACCCTAACATCAACTAAATCTTTATTTGTCAAAAACCTCACGAGCATTTCTCCCGCCGTCTTTGCACCTCGCGCGCAAGCTTGACCGCGTCTAATTCTGGTCACGAGTTGTATCACGTGAACAGGCACGTGGCGAACTGGATTGTAGCATCACGTGCCAAAGATCAGAAGCGGTCAAGCTTGCGCGCGAGGTGCAAAGACGGCGGGAGAAATGCTCGTGAGGTTTTTGATTCGGGAATATAGAAAATTTTTAGTCTACCGAATTTATCAAGTTAACATCATCATGAAATATACACTTTTGACTAAAAAGTCTACACAAATACCCCCTCAATCAACTTCTACACCCTCCCATCGCTGCCCACAAATCCTTTGTACCAAAACTACCCGTGTCGCTGAATAGGGCTGGCACGTGACTCAAGGGGTTCCCAAAGTGGCACTGCAGTTGGGCGGGAGTGGGCACTAAAAACGGGGGGTGGATCGTGAAATAACAGGAGAGAAATGAGCATAAATAAAATGAAATGGGCACTAAATAAACTTATGAATACCAGGTATAGGGTAAAATCTGTTTGGTGGCAGTTGAATAATGCATTTCAAAAAGGCCAAATAAATGGTTATCATAATAAATTTTCCAAAGTATTTGGTACGTGGGAAAATGATAGGTCAATTTGGGTGCATCACCGTACATCCAACACAAATAAACAGCACACTAAACGTACTTTATCACAACCCCCGTTGATTCGATACATGTTAACGTCCGCAGTAAGTATATTCGTCAAATAAGATCAATCCCATTGACTAATTTTTCCTGGAGTAGACGATCTACGGTGTATCAGACTTGGTAACACAAAATGTTAATCTAACATGTAATGATAATACGGAGCGTGAAGTTAACGGGACTTTAAACCAATCATATTCTACTCCAAAATTAGACTTCCCACAAGCTTTACACATGGCGCTATACGGTGGATTACTCTTTGCGCCGGCATCTTGGACTTGGATGAGATGGTTAACTAACTTTACGCAATCCATCGTTTCATCTCCAATATCCATATCATCTCATATAAGTCTAAGCCGTCGGGTTCTCCTTGTTTTCAGTCGGGTTATGCTTGATCAAACTATCTTTGGGCCCACTCACTTGCTAGTGTTCATCTCATTTCACTCCATGCTAAACGTTTTGCGAAAAGATAATTATGCACCTCCACAGTCCCTTTTTACCGTCGCCCGTCATGCTGTTTCAACTTCATTTCTGCCCGGGCTTCAGGCAAGTTTATCCATTTGGCCGGTAGCTCAACTTGTAAATTTTGCCTTTGTCCCATTAGGTTGGCGGTTATACTATATGAACTGTGTATCATTCGGTGAGTAATTTCTTTAATCGCCATCACAAACCCTTCATATTTGATTAACATTTGGCTAACTTATCCGCTCCTTTTCCTATCCAGTATGGACATGTTATCTTAGTATCCTTAAACGTTTGGACAATCCATTGTTATCGGCTAAATGATCTTCGTAACTTGATCAAATTTATTTCCTTTTGTTATAGATAGCATTTTAGCTTTTTAACAATTTCCTTTTTCACTTTTCTTTTGTATCCCATAGACCAGGTTTGCCACAAAATCCAGTTTTGTTAAATATTGTATACTTGGTGAAAACTTTCGAAGAAATGAAAACGCTAGGTGGATTAAACGTGGTCTAACCAATAATTCAAATTAAAAGGACACATACGTATCATTCTCGAAAATGGTTAACATGGTAATATTATCGTCAAATCATAAATCGTATATCGCTGTAAATTCATTACTGAATTAATCGATCATCATTCGGCCTCCCGCAGGATATTCAGAAAAAGTTTCATGCCCGTTAATACTAGAACTTTTTATATCAAGTTAATTAGCCTTTTTCC
>WMKJ01000194.1:0-16506 GCA_009733715.1 Herpomyces periplanetae | reverse complement strand
CCACTTGCAAATGTAAAAAATCGACGAATCTGTTCACATGAGCAAGGTCTGGTAAAATTGGCACTTCCAGCTGTAAAGCCGAGGTCTACAAATGGCAGGAATGAAAAGGCGTTTCATAGGGCTGAAATATAAGCGGGTCAGGTACCAATATTGCAACTTGCTTCACAAATATGTGAATGTGAAGCTTTCCTAATCCGGAAATATTGGCCAAGTGTTGGGAAACGTGTGCTAGGGCCCTTGTCATGTGAACAGATTCGTCGATTTTTTACATTTGCAAGTGGAAATTTTGTATAAAATATGCGAGAAATTGAATGGATTGTTTACGGGTCAAGTTATAGAGTGTGCAGAATATTGGATTATTGACTTAGAAAGTCTCTAATGTGGTCAACTCCCTTTTGTATCAGTAAGTTTTCAGGTGTGCTTTAAATTTACACCAAGGTTAGAAGCCTCGATTGACTTTTGTAACAATTGAATAATTTCCTAACTTTTAGACGGTACAATTGTTTTGGGATTGCTAATTTAATCTATACCATCTGACCCACTTATGTAACTATTTGTGCTACGATTATGCGAGTCATCTCTCAGGTAATGCGACTAATACGTGCGATGAACTGGTTTAAATGAATGGCTTTAACTCTGAGCAAAGTGTATAACATATCAGAAGGGGGATTTGAGAATGATTGCTAAAGATACACTAAATATGTCTGTACGGAAAGGAGAATAAATAGTGTAATTGAACACGCTAGGAAATTTTTGGCTTTGAAGATTTGGATATTTTATGGGTGCTGAAATTGAGTTTGAAATGGTTACATGGCGTTATCTTGACAATGTGTAGCAATTAGGTCAGTAAGTCGATATGGATATTGTCTCTTGGGAATAACCGTGTGATTTTATGATGAGTTGTAGGATTTTAAATGGTGTGAACATGTTATTCATTATGTATAAAGAATAATAGATAAGCTAATTTGGAAGTGATTTCAATGCAGAGTTCATTTCATACTAATCACTATTTAATTCTTCCGACCCTATATTAATAAAGGAAAATCAGTAGTGGGGCTTGAATAACAATTTTCACAAGTCTCCTAATTCCAAATGGTAAAATAAATTTATGATTGTTTTTAAATAAAGCAGAAGTTTATGGTTCTGTCATTTAGGCCGGCGCCTTGCACAAAGTTTTTATGTATTTCTTACTGATCCGAACATCAAAATTAAATTAATTGTGCCTAACATTATTGTAGCGATCAGAGCAACGCTAAGGTCTTAATTGAACAACTATACTTTGTAGGTTGACGTTTAAAAAGCGAACCATTAATCTTCGATAAACGGTTTGTTGCCAGTCAGACTTTCAAGGGGTAAAGTTATGCCACGGTTATTAGGTATTATAGATCAAGAATGCTGCTAATTACGCTCAATATTTCCCAAACACCATGTGGGCTTTCTACATTCAAAAATATGCTCTTAATGGTAATGGAAGAAGCTACAAATATGTCAGAATAGATGGGATTTTCTTTATGTATGGAGCTTTTAAATTTTCCTACAATGGCCAAACATGGTATTGATGAAGAGTATGGATTTAGCACACTACCTATTAACGCATACAACTTATCAGAATAGTACTGTGCATAGTGTATCGGACTCTCTAAAATTTTATTAGGTATTGTTAAACTGTCTATACATTTATTGCAGAGCGTTGAGCTATTGGAAAGAATCGTGAATCAAAAAGGGGAAAGCGTAAACGATATAGTAGTGAATACAAATGGTCAATGTCAAGGAGGGTTTGGAAGACGAGCTTGTACATTTACTACATATTATTTCACTAGTGTAGGATAAATCTTTATAAAAATAATGTACGGGTGGGAAACTATTCTGGATAATCAATTTTCCATTTTCAATGTCATTAAGCCTGTAGCACAAACAATAGTTTATATTTACGAAAATAGGAAAGGTTCAAGTTATCTCAAGCATCATAACTGTAGTAAATGGGAGGTTAGTTAAAGTTGTGAACAATTTTGGTGTCATCAGTGAAAACAGAAGATTTGAGCTACGTTAAGTTAATTCAAAATTGAGCATAGGTAAGTTTGGTGAATTGAGAATACGATAGAAAGGGTCTAAAGAAGATGGCTATATGTGTAGGCTTGAGATAGTACTTGAATGATTAACATAATATGTGCCACAAAAAGGAAAATTAGCAGCTATGATTTAAAGACCTGTGTGAGCTACGGCTCAACTAAACAAGGAGAAATGTACACCTTTAGTGCTATGTGAGTATATCTTTTGGTGACGTTTAATAGGGTTGGAATTTCAGTGAAATTTGGTTAAGATAATTGTTACAACAGCACGAGAGTGGAGGAGAAAGTATAGAGTTGTCTTATGAAAACCATAACGATGTATTGAGAATAATTGAATTAAATAAATTGACAATTCATTTGATACTCAATGGGCAAGATAACATAAATTGAAAACAACGTATCAGATGAGAAAAGCCGAATTGCTTTCACTAGGATTGTGAATAAACGCACATTGGTTAAAACGACGATACACCAACAGTATTTACCAAGGTACAATATATGAAACTTTGGGTACTCGATCAATTGAAAAGTAAAATATTAGTGCAAGAATGGGATAGGTGTTGCATACAAAAGGAAATATTAAAAATTCGAATGAATATAGATGTGGAAGAATGAACCATTGGTAGAGTGAATTTCAACTAGATTTTAGTTTGATATAAGCATCATTTCTACGGCAGGAAAGTTTCAATATAAGAGTAATAATTTTTTATTAGTCGATAGTCAAAATGAACATTTTCAGAGCTAGAGTATTTTCGAGTATTGCGAAGGGGGATGAGGGGAAAAGCACGGAAAATAGAAAAGTTAATAGTCTTACTTGGGAACTTTCCATAATCTGACTAGCTTGGCAGAAGGAGCAGAAATATTGAAAAGTGACAAAGCTAAGACGAACTATGCAAATCATAATAATTCGAAAGCAATGAAGAGGAATAAAGCGTAGCTAGTAGCGTTATCCATAATATTGAGAACTGAACTATTTATTACTTCAATGAGATTTTGAGGATTATATGAAGTTGAAAAGATGACTTTAGTGCTTTTCTATTGATTCGTAGTGTTTCATTCCCGGATTATCAAGCTATAATTTCAAGGAAAAATGTCAAAGCGACGATAATTTACGGAGTAATTTGTTAAAGGGATATTTCCAAATGAAATGTACTTCAATATTAAGTATTAACCCACGTACACACCTATACATTTAGGAATGATGTCTATAATAACCAGATTGAGACGTTCAGAAGGTATGAGAGAAGGTTTAGAGTGCATTTTGATAGGTATTTACAACATCAGGGTAAACGAAAGCCATTTTGAAACAAGAAGCTGGCTAGTTTTGACTAGTTATTGATAGGTGCAAGTTGCTAGTTTGGATAAGTGGAGCATAACGATGGGTATAAAATGCCCTGAGAGCTCGGGGGCATCAGTCTAAATTAAGTTAACTGGCTATGGAAATTCGGGAAATAAAATGGAGGGACAGCCAGATTGAAATGGAGACAACGAAGCAAATGCATTTTACTTGAGAAGGTTTACTCGGTTATTATATTGCGGAGATCAACATATTGGCAATTTACGAGGGGCAGATAACTACTTGTGTTGTGGGTGGTGAAAAGTGATTACATTTGGATTTAGAGTAGGACCTGAAGGAGATTTGGGGGGTAAAGGATTGATTGAGTGAAGGAAAAACAAGGGAATAAAAAGTGAGCAAAGAGAAAGCGGGACAAGAGATAACCAGTGACTAACACTAAAATTTACTGCGTTGAAACCCGTGAAATTATTATTGTTGGAGGGGAAAAAATAAAAGTTAGAAAAGTTGAGGAAGTATCAAGAGGGAGCGGTATGGGCCTCGGAAATGGTGGAATTGGAGGAGGAACAGGCATGAAGCAGAAATCAAGTGGACAGTTTATTAACACTGCGTTGGGGGTAAGTGGTGGGGGATCGAGACGACCTAAATTTTTGCCCAATGCACCAGCATTTTTTTCACCACCAGGTATCAAGCATGATATGGGATTCGGCCATAAAGAAGTTCGAAATGGCGGTGGTGGGGGGGGAGCATCGGGAGGGGGTTACGACGAAAAGGTGATAATGTCACCGGAGAGTCCTACATCTCCCGGAGGATGTGATGATGATAGAGGGGCACGACACTCGATTTCCCAAAGGTTTAGCAAGACAAAAGTTAACGCATTGGCTAAAAAAGCGGCACAGTATGCCAATAGGAAGTTATCAGTGGATCATACGTATAGCATTATTTCATACTACAGTGGGAATGGAGGGGAAAATGGAGGTGGAGGTGCAGCGATACCCAAGAGTGGTGGTGGGGGAAATGGCAATGGAAGCATAAGAGGGGGAGACAGATCTCCAACGCAAAGTTTTGTAGGCCAAACCGGTGGAAGACACGCAGGAAACGGAGGATACGATGGCCAATCACACGTTACGCGATCTACGGCAAGCCAATATGGTGAGGGAGATGGAGAGTTGGGGAATGGAAAGAGGAATGGAACGAATGGAGGATATTCAAGACGAGCTAGTGGAGCGAGAGACCCAGGCTCACCAACATTCTGCGAAGGTTATGATGACGGTAGGGAAGGCAGTTTAATGGATTGGAAATTATCGAGAAGTGGTGGTAACAGTTACGATGAGAATAAATATGGAGGTGGAGGGCGTCAAGTTAAGGGAGTTGACCGAGCGCAAATATGTCCATCATATTATGGAATATCACAGAGGGAAGAATCCGATCATGAAGGGAAATTCGAAAATAGGATTATGGAAGATGCGGGACATGGAGAACAGCAGGTTGACTCGCTGTTAGGAGATGCAATAGCAGGGTGTGGTAATAGTAATAGATCTATCAAAGGAGGAGGGGGAATAATTAGACCGACAGGATCATCTGGAGCGTTAAATTTGGGCAATAAAAGTGGTGGTGGAAGTAGAATGGGATACAATGATGAGAGAATGATGGGGGGAGAGCGAAGAATATCCTTGGATGAGACAGGATCAATTAGAACCGTAGCCAACGATGTTATGAAGGATAGAAAGCAAGAAAATGGCAATTATGCATGGGCAGCAATGGTTTCAGTGAATTCGGGGCGAAAGAATGGTGGTGGAGGGAATACTCAAGCAAGAAAAACACCGACTAGTATCTCGGGGAATGGGAAAGGCAAAATAGGGCTTAATGGAAATGGGAATTCGGGTAGAGGGAGTGGGGAAGGTGGAGGAAAAAATGGAGGAAATGTAGGGGGGACAGGGCATCAAAATTCACTTCATTTGCGGGGAGCAGAACGAAGAAATCCATTCGCATACATTCCTAAAAATTCATCGAACAATAAAAGTCGAGTAGCAAGTCAAAAGGAATTGGATGCATTTATTCAATCAACTAAAGTCGGAAGTGTACGACCAATTAGCCATACACCACCACCACCAGGTGGTTCACCAACGCCTGGGGGAAGAAGTGGAAAGAAAAGTGGACGACATGGGGGAGGTGGATCGGCGTATAATAACAATAATGGTTATGGAGGACATGGAAATAGTGGAAGTGGAGTAGGCGGAGGGAATGGGATGGGAGGAAATGGAACAATGAATGGTACGGGAGTTGGAACGGGAAAGACGATAGTTAGAATTCGATCGATTCAACCGGGCAAAGTAACGGGAAGTAAAATAACGATTCCACGAAAAGATGGAACAGAACGACAAATTGTAGCGAGAGAAGCTTGGTCGCAAAGTGGGGGAAATCTCAGTGAAAATTTGATGTCGGTCCGTAAAGAGTTAGAAAGAAAGGATAGTTTAACATCGTTGGGAAAGGCAAATGATGTTAGTGAAGGTGGGAATACAACACCAGGAGGGGAAAATGGTGATGATGGAGGAAATGATAAAATTGATCCAGTGGAAAAGAAAGAAAGAGATCGGAATCGAAATATGCAAGCATTACAACAAAGGCTAAGAGAATTGGACGAAAGACGACAAGAAGTTCATCGAATGGAACTAGCTATTGAAAGTCGACAACCGTATAATCCTCTTGTGACCAATTTGAAGACTTTGAGAATGCTACAAAGGTGTATGAGCAAGTTACAATATGAATTGGACGATATCAGAAGAGAGGAACATATGATTGGGTTAAGACTTCATAGGGCATGGAGAAGAAGAGCAAGGGAAGAGTTGGGATGGGAATGCGGATTTTGGGTACGACAGTGTTTAGCAAGACAATCGGAAGATGATGTAGAAGGGTAAAAGGATTAAATTGTTGAAAGACGGATGAGCGAACAGGATATAGTCCAATTAATGTCATTGAAGGGAAGAGTATGGAGGAATTGGCGATTTTAACGGATAATACGATAAGATGTAAGTATTGAGTGTGTAATTAAGTATTGTATGAAAAAATTATCAATTAAAATGTAAAAATTCTCAGATTCAATTGATGCAACACGTACCTTTGGAAGTTTGTCCTGAATTCACAAGAATTATCAAAACTGGTATTTTATCCGCATCCAATTCTTCACTAGTTTGTACACCTTTGGCATTATAAGTTATCCAAGATGTACCAGTAATCCAACTTTTTAAATCCTGTAACAAAGTGTACATTTCCACTGGGAGACTTTTCGGCTTTTGTTTCTACGGAGCTATCGTGACCTTCAGCTCCGGGTCCCGTAAAGCTTAACCAAAAATTCGTTTCTCCCGTAAAAATCCTCCAAAACCTAGGTAATTTACATGGGAAATATTTTCCTTTGATCAGTAAATATTTTTCACTTCTATCCATCGTCATGAGTTCAAACCTTTTTTTGGCTAGAAATTCATCTGGCTTTTACCCTATACTGTACTATAGTAAAATGGTAGTCAGAAATTATCAACGTTTCACTGTTAACCCCACACAATACAACTATTCCCTACTGTTCAGAGGTACAAGCGCTCTGGGGAGGGGCGCTCATAATACAGGTGTTAAGCCCTAAGTGTTAATCGAATTATAGTGAAACAAAATGCTCATTACAAGACGACACACTAACTATACTTTTAATCCTCCGCTTTAATCCAGCAAATAGTTTATGTCAAGACCGAGAGGAAGGGTTAGCATCTCCGCACCAAATATTTCATAACGTTAAAATTGCATTAAAACTTGCATTTCAAAATCCGTAAAATGGGAAGACCAATGAAACTGGTAAGTAAAATATTGCGGAACCAAGAGGGAAACCGATTTTGGTTGAAAGCTAAGCTTATACTTATGCTCGTGCTCATGTATAAATCTCCAGGGGGGAAACCAATTTTCCAACAATGCAACAGTTGAAAGTGTCTTTGTAGAATCGAAAAAGGATAAACGGTGTATTCGACGGTCAATCTTAATGAAACGTGTACGCACATCGTATCTTACGTCAACTGACCGACGTTCAGTTCAGCGTAATCTTTCATTAGATAAAATTCCAGCCCATGATACAACAAAATCGACGATCTCTACATCAGATAGTGTTCCGTCCTTAGTCTCATTGGCTGTGAAATCCCGTCCATGTGAAACGGTAGTTAGGCCAAATGATAAAGCTAAAAGTGTCACACAAGCTACTTCACATTCAAAGAATCTTACTTCATCTAACCCCAGCCTGTTAACTTCATCAACAAGTTCAAAATCATTAGCCCAACATACAAAAGCTATTCGCACAGGGACGCACGACTTTGCTCGCTCATTGTCAACTGTACTATCTAGTCAACCCGGCTATATGTGTGCTCAGCTGGAGTTAAACCTGCGCACAGAACATGAGTCGGATTTATAACAAGCAATGAGTTTGATTTACTCGATTGAGTTGAATATGTACCAACCTATTGTTATATATTTTACAATGAGTGTGTAACATCAAATGTATTCCATAACTTCATCCCTAAACCGCAACACCCCAAGCGGATTTAAGTTTAAAGTCTATAATGAATGGTAAGACCAACTTACCAATATACTAGATATCAGTTAGCAAACCCGAATTTCCTTCTTAATCCAAAGAAAATTTCTCATTTTTGGAATCGCGAACAGTTTTCGAAACTTTCAAATTGAAAATAAGATCAACTTTTTCTCTTGAGCCCAGTGCGGGGGTGGTGTAGTGGTTATCATGTCTGCTTTACATGGGGCTGAAGTCCCGTGCGTTGGACGCAGAAGGTCGCAGGTTCGAACCCTGCTCCTCGCAGATCAGGTTCTCCGGGCCTTTTTTCCTTTTCGGCACGCTATCCCGTGATAATGGGTTGCAAGAAAAAACGTTTCTTTTTTCCTTCAGAAGGGTTAAACCACAACAAATTTTTATTTAATTCATCAAATTTAACTGTCGGTGTGTTAAAAAGTGTTTAAAATATACTTACCAAAATCTACATTATGCGAGACTTACGATTAAGTTACCTGAAAAGTTTACAAAGTATACGTGAGCAAAGCAAAATTTTTGGTGACTTAGCGGAACGTAACGAACTTCAACATTTTATCGTTGAACCAAACAAGTGGAACAATGTCGTGGACTTTGTCGTCGAATTAATCCTGGTAAGTAAATTGAAGAATCTTTTGTATAATAAAGAAAGCATTATAAATTGAAGCGGGATTCATCTCCCGTTATACAGAGAAAGTATAATAATCAAGTGTATAGCGTGATCATCCTAAGCCAGATGGAAGAACTTTACCTCGACACTGTCGATGGCAACATTTTACACAAATAAACGGTGATGGTAAAAGTTTGAATAAACTTACACTTTTGTTAGACCAATGGAAAACAGAAAGTGTCAACGACTTTGAAATTGCTCGTCGTATAACGGATATCACGGTTTTATCCGTGCTAATTGACGCAGGAGCCGGTAATAAATGGCGGTACCTTTGCGCTGAAACTCAGAAAGAATTACGTCGTAGTGAAGGTTTAGCACAAGCCGCATGGGACATGATCAAAAGTGGAATGTTCAGCAGTAGTCCTGATAACATTTGGCGTGTGGATGCAACAGGTATATCAAAAATTACTTTGGATACGTTTAAACATGCCTTGCAGATTACCCAAGGTAATGAAATTTTGGGATTAGAAGGACGATGGAATTTGCTGCAAAGACTTGCCCAAGATTTAAAGTGTAAAGAGTTCTTCGGACAAGATGAACGTGTGGGTAACATTGTGGATTGGATATTGAAGGATGTTACCGGTATATCGGAAAGTGTATCAGTATCAAGAATATGGTACGCCTTGATGGAAGGTTTTCCCACGGTATGGACTCAGAATGCCGCTAAACTAGATGGTGTAGCATTAGGAGATGCATGGTATTATCCTGCAACGTCAACATCATTGGAACAGAGTAAAGAAGACTGGAAAACAATTCGCCCGTTTCACAAGTTAGCACAATGGATGTGTTATTCATTAGTCGAAGTTTTACAACGTACGTTAAACATACGGGTTCGAGATACAGAACTTTTAACCGGACTAGCTGAATATCGTAATGGTGGTTTGCTGATAGATAGCGGTTATTTGAAGTTACGTGAGCAAGACAAACAACGTGGAATGTTCCAAGTCTGTTCCCATACCCAAGAGTGTAACTGTATACCAATTTTCCGCTATAACGATCAAGTTATCATAGAGTGGCGTGGAATCACAATTCAAAAGCTTGACAAGCTTCTCCATGCGGTAAATTGTCGACTTGAATTAACTGGTGCACACGCTATAAACATGAGTCAGCTTCTCGAAGTCGGATCGTGGAAAGCTGGACGTGAACTCGTTCAAAAATTACGCCCCAACACCCTAGATCCTCCCATTCGATGTGAATCGGATGGTACTATCTTCTAAAATTTTCATTCCTACATTACTTTATTCTACACCTTGTTAACCTAAGCTGGGGAATCCTAGTTTGGTCACGATTTGGTAGAATACGGATGAATATGTATTCTAGTCAGTTAAAACTTAACATCGGGATGATTGACCTGGACAACTAAGCTGAAATAAAAAGCAAATATTCTAAACTTTAAATGGATTACTTGGGTTTGTTAAACTAAAAACATATCCGACGTTAACAAGGCGAACACGTTTAATTTTGAGTGAATCAAAAAGCGTGTACACGTGTGGGTGTACGCGTGTCTTCTTCTGGTACAATTAAACCTTTTTAATAGGGAAAAACAAATTAAAGCGGTCAAGGTTCAGTGAGATTAATTGGATAATGGTTCACAAACGCGCTGGCGCGTTCAAATCAACTTCGATACACTGACCACTATGTCCAAGATTGATAAATTGTCGATTATGGGTGTACGATCATTCGATAATCGCGTAGCGGAAACTGTACAATTTTTTGCGCCGCTTACATTGATTGTCGGAGTAAACGGATCGGGCAAAACAACGGTAATTGAATGCTTAAAATATGTGACAACAGGGGAACTGCCTGGAAATAGTGCTCGTGGTGGAGCATTCATTCATGATCCTCAATTATGCGGCGAAAAGGAAGTACTAGGGCAAGTTAAACTGGCATTTCGGTCAACGGAAAGCGTCAGAATGGTAGCTACGAGAAATTTACAGCTTACAGTAAAGAAGACTACACGAACGCAGAAAACTCTGGAGGGTAGCCTACAAATGATCAAAGATGGTGAAAGAACGTCAATTTCATCACGAGTTGCGGATATGGACATTATGTTGCCCAAGTTTTTAGGTGCATCTAAAGCAATTCTAGATTGGGTTATCTTTTGCCATCAAGAAGAATCACTATGGCCCATGAGTGAAGCGGGAAATTTAAAAAAACGATTCGACGAAATATTTGCTGCTACAAAGTTTACCAAGGTGATAATAAACTTGAAAGATCTACGCAAAAAGCAAGTAGAGGAATTGGCCAAACTAAAACTGTTAGAGGAACAAGCTAGACGTGATAAGGATATTGCAGATAAAGATCGTCAGCGCATGGAATCATTATCTGATGATATTGAAGGTTTACGAGTCCAAGTAGAACGTGTTAAACGTATAATTAAAGATGTATCAGAGCATTATGATGCTGTATGGGAGCGGAAGATCAAGTTAACCAAGTTGCGCGAGGAATGGAGTGTTAACAAAATCGAGGTAAATGCGCAAAAGCGTACAATTGATAATATTCTTATCGCCAAACCATTGTCGGAGTCTACTTGTGAAATTGAAGATATGCTGGACCGATACGAAGAAAGAGTAGGCGTATCGGAAGCGGAGTTGGCGGTTGAGATTGGAAGAGTTGAAGCAATTGATAGAGATTTACTCATTGTTAAACAAGAACTAGAAGATAGTTTGAACAAGTTGGGACGATATGAGGCTGAGAAGGACTTATACGAGCGCAGAGTTAAAGAAAGATGCCTTATGATAAGAGAAGTCAGTGGACAGCTGGGCATCCAACGCTATGACAATGAGCCTGTCCAAGATGTAGTGCAAAAGATTGTAAAGTGTTTAGGAGACATGAGAAGGAATCTAGAGGGGAAAAAGGATGCTATACGAAAAGGTATTGAGGAAGATCAACGACAAGTTAATGAATTAACGGAGAAGATGAACGGGTTAACTCGGCAAAATGAAGAGAGTGAAGAGAAATTAAAGGCTAAGCGAATCAAAATAACTCAGTTAAACGAAGAACTTCAAGGGTTACATATAGATGAAGATGAAATAAGGCGTAAGGAGGGATTACTGGAGGGGGTGGAAATAAAACTTGATAAAGTGAAAAATGAAAATGTATTGACAAGTGTACGAGGAGAAATTGAAGAATTAGAACAAGCTAGGATTTGTAAGGAAAAGATTAAAGAAAATCTCGAAGCGGAATTAGCCGATGGTATGGTTAAAGCGCAGGAAATTGGACGATACGAATATCTTCGAAAATCACTTGATGAATGCAAAGATGTTTACACTAAAATGAAAATTAAAGTAGAAAGTATGCTACGCAAAAGTGTGATGGATGAACAGGCTGATATAGCATGGGATACAGTTAAGGAAAAGGTAGAGGATGCCAAAAAAGTGATATATGAAGAATGCAAGGTCAAGGGTCAGTTATGGAGTGAGATGCGAATACGAAAAGAACAGGTTAACGGGCGTGAACAAGATTTGGTTGGAAGGCTTGCGAACAAGCAAAATCAAAAGGCAAAATATGAGGAGGCTGTGGAAAGGGTGATGAAGGATAGAGGCGGAATTGGGGAGTACGAGAAGGAGTGGCAAAAGGTGGTGAAACAACGAGAGATGATTGAAGATGATCGAAAGAGTTGGCGGGAAATGAAGCGTTGGTTCGAAAAGTGCATTGAAGTCTTAGATGAGCAAGGAATATGTCGACTGTGTAGTCGACAACTACAACAAGGAGAACGGGAAAAGTTTTTGGAACATTTACGTGAAAAAATTGATGAATGGGAAGTTCACACTGACGATAACGGTAATAAAGTAGTAGAAGAGTGGGTAAAAATGAAACAAGTGAGTGATGAGTACGAAGGATGGAAAAATATGACGGCCGAAGTCAAAGAATTACAATATGAATTGGATAAAAGTTGTGTGGAAAAGGTCAGAGTAGAGAAAGAGTTAAAGTTACGTGAAAATGAACTAAGAGAATCGGAAAGAATTAAACGAGAGATTGATAGTATAAACGAAGAGCTTTGTTTACTTGAAGCACAAAATGATAAGATGGATAAAATGGTTGAACAAATTAGTATGCTAGAAAGACAAATTGGCAAAGATGGAGGAAAAAATGGCCAAAGGTTAACGGATATACAAGTGGAAAATGGAAAGGTTGGAGAGGAAGTTAGAAAGATTAAGGAAGAGATTGAAGAGAAACGTCATCAGAAAGAGGATTGGGAGCGGGAGGAACAACGTTTGGAAATTGAAGTTTTGGATTTGCGGCTGGAGTGTACTAAGCTACGGGAAAAACAACGTGAAGTTTTACGGATACACGAAAGGCTAGGAGAAATGAAAGACGACAAGGAAGGGGAAGAGCGGTTAGTGGAACGGAGGGAAGAAAACTTGAAACAAGTCCGAGCGCAGGTTGAGCACTTCAAGAGGATGCTAGATGATAAGATAAGTGATATGGTCGAGGTTGAGCGGGAGTCTGGGGGCAGTTTAGATAAAATGGAAGTAATAGTAAAGGCGATTGAGGATCGAAACAATGAAATTATGGAGTACGATGTTGACAAGCTAAAACAATTTGGAAAGGATGTGGAAGAGAAACGATACAGGGAAAGGTTGTTAAATGAACAAAAGGCTGAGTTTAGTGAAAGTATAAGAGTAATGGAATCGGAAATTGTGGAAATGGCTGATAAGAAGCGGGAAATGGAGCTAAATTTACGATATCGACGGGAAATGACGAAATTAAAAGACGTGGAGGGAAGGGTTAGTGAACTTGAGAAGGAGATGAGAATAGTTGCCGAGGAGCTGGTTGAGTATGAAAGACAAATTTCACGTAACCCGCACGTTCATGAAGATGATGGTGACAACAGTGAGGGTGAGAAGGAACAAACAAATTCTGTGTTTTCAGGGGATAGGGATACGAAAAGGAATTTATACACGAGTAAAAGCCGGTTCCCCGCCGACCGAGTGACCGCAGATTACGCAAAAGTAGACGTGTGTGAAGAAAAATACTTTTCCGATGAGGAGCAGCAACGATTAAACAGGGTTTTACGAGTACGCAGCATCAGCAGCAGCAACGGCTATGATGACAATGATGACAACACCATCAAACCGTCAGGGCTAAATAAGGACAAAATGGGCGGTGTATTAAGAAACTGGGAGGAATTGTGTACAAGGTTAGGCAAGAAACGGAATCGATTATCGGCAAAGCAAGGGTTAATATTGGGTGAGATGAAGGGAAAAGATGAAGAGTTGGAAGGATTAATAGACCGGTGGAATACGGATTGGAAGAAGAGTGAAGAAAAGTTTATTGAAAGTAGAATACGAGTTGAAACTAGTAAAGCTACGTGTGAAGATTTAGCCAAAGCCATTAAAGCTATAGATTTGGCAGTAATGAAATTTCACTGTCACGCTATGAAAAAAATCAATTCAATTTTGGAAGAATTGTGGAAAAAAACGTACCAAGGAAACGATATTGACAGTATTGAAATTCGTAGCGAATGGGAAGGTCAAAAGGATGGTAAAGAGACACGCAGTTATAATTATAGGGTTGTAATGATTAAAAGTGATTGTGAAATGGATATGCGAGCACGCTGCTCAACCGGTCAAAAAATGTTGGCGAGTATACTAATCCGACTAGCTTTAAGTGAAGTTCTCGGACGTGACTGTGGTATATTAACTTTGGATGAACCAACGACAAACTTGGACGAAGATAATTCAAAGAGCTTGGCTATCGCACTAAATGAAATCATTCGGTCTAGACGTCACCAAGCAAATTTCCAACTTGTAATCATAACCCACGACGAAATGTTTCTCAAATACATGAAATGTGCCGAGTTTTCCGATTATTACTGGCGCATTTCCCGTAATCCCTCTCTAAAATCCATCATTGAACGTCAAAGCATCCGCCTCGTCGAGTAACTGCGCTGCTTCAGCCTTACCGGGGTGTTTCCGTTTTTCCTGCGTTCCCGGCATTCGCTCCTTCCCGGTTCACTCGCCCTGCTATACATATTTGCTTTTTCGATCGTCCCGTCTCCTCGCCCTTTCTCCACCACACATCCCGTCCCATTCACACCATCTGCCCCTCGTCTCGTCTCACCTACAATGCCATTCGAATCTGGAAGGAATGTCCGCCAAACAGCTTCCTAGTTGGTTCGCCGTTCATGACAATTGTTCTTTTTGAGTATTTTTTATAAAAAATCATTTTCATCCATTAAATTTGGGTTGTTGCTTGGCTTCATTTGCCCTCTTTCTAGTATAAACGCCTCACTATTTTGATATTTTACATTCTCTTCTCCATTCCTTTACTTCCTACCCACCACCTACCTTTCCTACCCTCCATCCACTTCCCCATCCCTACCCATTACCCGTCCCTATATTTAATCTCATTTTCATCACTCTTCCCACCATTGCTAATATTCCATTTTTCTATCCGTGCAACACATCGCCCCACTGCCCTGTTCCCTACCCCTTCATGCGTAATCTCTCGTCCTGCCAACCTTGGCCGTAAATTCAATTCATCGCCTCGGCTATATAGTTTAGTCTTCCCCTTTCCTTCCAACAACCAATCCATTATCTTATGTAACTCTCCAACTTATCGCATCCCTTATCCGAGGCCTCCCACCCCTCCCTCCATCGTATTATTTCTCCTCATGGTCTTGAGTACATAAATTAATCTATCTTCCTCTCTGTTTTTCACAATTTCTCAATCACTTTTCATTAATTGACCCTTCAAGTCGGCATGTCTCCCCTTCACGTCACATTTTTCCTTCCTTTATCCCTTCTACTTCACCTCTTCTTTACTTCCGTTCATTCATCTCCCATTTCTCATACTACCAATTCCTCATTCTCTTCTCCAGTACACTCCACCTTCGCTAAACGCGGTTTACCCGCCAATTTCCAATGGCCTCGTGAGAAAATCCGTGGTTTAAACATCGGCGGTTGGCTTGTCCTTGAGCCATGGATCACTCCAACCCTTTTCCGCAATCTTGATCAAAACCTTGGGATTGTCGATGAGTTCACCCTTTGTCAAAAACTTCCAGCTCAGGCTCCTCAAATTCTTCGCCAGCATTGGGACTCTTGGGTCACCGCTGGTGATTTTCACCGTATTGCTTCCTATGGTTTTAACGTTGTTCGAATCCCCATCGGATATTGGGCCTTCGATAATTCTGACTCTCCCTACGTAAAGGGTGCTGATGAATATCTGGAAAGGGCCGTCAATTGGGCCCGTTCAACATCTCCACCGTTAAAGGTTATCATAGATATTCACGGAATGCCCGACTCTCAAAATGGTTTCGACAATTCTGGCCGTCGTACTGATAGTCCCGGCTTCCTACGCGGTGGTATGGGTAGTCCGACCGCTACCAAAGCCCTCCAAATACTGCGATCCATTGCTGGCAAATACTCTGCTCCACCCCACCAAGATGTCGTTATAGGCATTGAAGTTGTTAACGAGCCCGCTCCTTGGAAAATTAACAACAATGACATCCGTGCATTCTATCGTGAAGCCTACAACGCTATTCATGATGCCGGAAGATTTGCCGTTATATTCCACGATGCTTTCACCGCTCCCACCGCCTATAATAATTTGTTGCCGGCATCAAATCTAGATAGCGCGCGAATCGCTCTGGATCATCACGATTATCAAATCTTTGTCAACGGTCACATCACTATGACACTTGACCAGCATATTCAGCGTTCATGTAGCAACAATGACTTTTCCGGTGCTAATAAGTGGACTTTCGTTGGTGAGTTTTCCGCTGCTTTAACAGACTGTGCTCTTGAATTGAATGGCTACAAAACTGGTGCTCGCTTTGATGGTTCATTCCCTGGCTCTCCCAACCCACCACCTGGCTCGTGTGAGCCCTGGCGTAGACCAATTTCCGCATGGTCTGGTGAACAAAAAGACCACGTTCGGCGGTACTTACTTTCTC
>WMKJ01000193.1:0-16580 GCA_009733715.1 Herpomyces periplanetae | reverse complement strand
ATACTTCTCCAGTTGTGTTGTTATATACTTAACTCGGCCTTTAAGAATCAGTTAGGCAATTCAACTAAGTCATTACAGCCCAAGTTAACGAACAAAGGGATTGGAAGGGATAGAAAAGGAAATGGACGTGTTAGAAGACGGAATAAAAGGGGAGGGTATGGAGATTGGAGTGATAACAATGAAGAATATGATGAAGATGAAGATTATGAAGAATTTGGAGAGGGTGAAGGGTATAATGAAGGAGAGTTTAGGGTACTGGAGCAGAAGGAAGAGGGAAAACGGGTATCATTGGTGAAGCGGAAGCAGATTAAAGCAAGGCATCATTCCAAGATTGACAATTGTATACTGATAAGTGGGCCGTACGGGTGTGGAAAGACGGCGGGAGTGTATGCGGTAGCAAGGGAATTGGGGTATGATGTATTTGAGATTAATGCGAGCAGTCGAAGAAGTGGTAAAGATGTGATGGATAAGGTTGGGAATATGACTGAGAATCACTTAATTGGAAGGGTTGGTAGTGCGGATGACGGAGAAGTGAGTAAGAAAGGAAGAGAAGGGAAGGGGGTAAATAAAGGCGGAGGGGATAAGAAGCATTCGCTGATTTTATTGGAAGATGCAGATGTATTGTTTGAGGAAGATCGGCAATTTTGGGAAACGGTTAAAGTGTTGAGTCGAGAATCCAAGAGACCAATAGTAATAACGTGTCGAGACGAGAATCTTTTATCATTTGATGTGAATAAGTTTCATGCAGTGTTACGATTTGAAGCACCACCGGAGGATTTGGTAGCGGATTATTTGGTGGTGATGGCAGCGAGAGAAGGGCATTTAATTGAAAGATCATCTATGATTAATTTGTATAGGAGTAAGGGTTATGACTTACGAGCGAGTATAATGACGATTAACTTTTGGTGTCAAATGGGATTGTATGATGAAAAGGGAGGATTGGAATGGTTTTATCAAAGGTGGCCGCATGGGAGCGATGTAGATGAAAAGGGTGAAAGGATGATGGTGGTAAGCAGAGGAACATATAGAAGTGGATTAGACTGGATAGGAAGAGAAGTATATTGGGTACTTTACTCAAAAGGAAGGATTGAAGAGTTGGGTGAATTTTGTGATCAGTATGAAATGGATATGGAAGAAGTGTATAGAGAAGTTAAGATGGATAAACAGCAGGAATTAGTTATTATGGAGCGGAACTCCCTAGAAAACATGGAATGGTACTTTGAAGGCAGAAGTGCCAACGATTTGATTTGCCGACGAGCCCAATCCCTTGGATCGAGCGAAGACCAAGTCGACGCAACAAATTGGCCTTTTGACGTTGTTTCACGAGCAGATTTCCCCCTCGGAAATAGGTTATTACCCGCCGACCCCTCTGCCAACCCCTCCGCCCCACTCCGCCACACCGCCCTGGCCTGCGTGGCGGTGCTCCTCGACGGCGCCACGCGCACCGCCCCCCCGCCCCAGCTTAGTCAGCCCCTCCGGAACCCGGACAAAGTCGTCGGCCGGCTGATCCGGCTAAAAACAGCCTCCCCGCTGCTGCCGGCAGGTGCTATAGATCCGGTTTCCTATTCGGGTAATGCCTTTTTAGGAAAGCTTCGGACTCGGTGCCGGTTTGCGCGGTAGTTGGATTGAGCGAAGGCTTGACTTTTGAATTTGCTTGGAATGCTGCGTTGTTCCGTACAACATTATGCTATGCTCTACTGCGCTGCCGTCCATTTTTTTCCTTTTCCCTCCTCTACCCGTTCTACTTTCTTCCCTATTACCTTTACAATATCCTTCCACTAACTACTTCCTCCCGTAAACTATAATCACCCTCATCCTGTCCAGTATCAATCCTCAAATTACCTATCACCTCCTCATTCCATATCCCACCTTCTTTCCCTTGACTCTTCTCCAACTTCACACTCTTCACTGGCTTAGATGGTAAAATGGCTAAATCCATTTGTCGACTTTTCCCATCTATCCCATCTTTCATTAAACTCCCACCCTTTTCTGACTCCACCAATCTAGGCATAACCCCTCCAGCTGTATCGAGAATCTTTATAGTTTTATTTATATCTTCCCATGCACTCTTTCGTTCGATTCCCCGTCGATGTCGTATCTTGGACTTTTCTAACCGTGCATTTAATCGACTCGAAAACGCTTGCCCTCTTTCACTATATCGAGTTCGTCGAACTCTTCGTTTCCGTGATTCTACACTTGTCGTATCCACACGCCGACTTGCTAATCTCGCAAATACTCCAACCTCCGCTCCCGGGTGCTCCCGATCATCCGCTCGACTAATATTCTTAATCGACTCATCTATATTCATCGAAGGTGACGACTCTCGTCGTGCTGCTCGACCCCTAATCGATACATATCCACCTCCTTTTCCCCCACTCGCCAACAGTAAATGTCAATGTTAACTTTGCCCTCCCAAATTTCCAAAATATCCCTTAGCAAACTTGCATGCATACGTATACACACACACACACACACACCTTTCCTTAACCCATTCCTTCTCGTCATGTTAAACTTTCGCGCAGTCATCATATCCACCCGTTCATCTATCAAGTTAAATGCTAACCGTAATATTCCATTAACTCATCACTTCACCCGTAAAATCATTAAATTCTCAGCTCTCGCTTAACCTCAAAGTAAACGTCACCCTGCTTTACAAACCCCCCCTCCCCCCACTTTGGCAAGGTATCCTCGTCATGAGATAAATCTAAATATCAGCTTAACAGCTCTCGAATATACTCCAAGCTCTCTTCTCGTCTATCCCACTTTCCTGTCATTCCTAATGTACTAGCTATCAAATGTTTCTTCTCTTGAATCTTTAATATCTTCTCCTCTATACTGTCCTTTACAATAAATCTTGTTATTATAACCTCCTTCTCTTGTCCCATGCGATGTACCCGATCAATAGCTTGACTTTCCACTGCAAAACTCCACCATGGATCCATCATGTATACTCTTGTTGCACACGTTAAGTTTAACCCAACTCCACCCGCTTTTAAACTTAACAACAAAACCATCTCCCCCCGGGAATGAGTAAACTCCTGTATAGCGACACTCCTCCGCTTTTGATTCATCGACCCGTCAAACCTTACAAACCTAAATTTATCCCTTGCTAAGCAAGGCTCAATTAAGTCTAAAAACGCCGTGAATTGGGAAAATATCACCGATTTCACTCCATCCTGTTTCCCCGATTCTCCAATTCGAATGCGCATTAACGTTTCCATTAGCCGTTCAATCTTCGCCGATGTTACCGATCCTATCCGTCGCAAACTTATACTAGCTTTCTGCGCTTCTGTATCATTACTGCTATGCTTCACCACCTGGAAAATATCTCTTTGATCAAGTCGCTTGCGACAGTTAAAACATCGCACTGACTTCCCACTTTGACGCTCATGTTCAATGTAACCCATCAAACACTTCTTGCATGCACTATGCCAACAGCTTGTAACCGTTTGCTCAACCATTGGTTCCTCTGTACAAATTGGACATTCGGCTTCCGCTTCGCTTTCAATTTTTCTCAACACCTGTACCCCAAATTTACCATTCACATCCAGTTCATCCCCTCCTAACATTCGATCTATCAAAACACTTAAATCCATGTCATCTGCAAACCCTTTGGCTAAATCTTGCCGTATTCCCGCCTCAATTTCTTCCTCAACAACCCGTTTATTCCGCGTTAAGCTAGGGTGACAACACGCCTGTCGGAGGCGTAAAATTTGGGCAAACAGTGTAGTTACCGATTCATTGACCATCCCTGCTTCTTCTTTTTGCTTAAATGAATTCTTAATACAAAGATAAAGATAATCGTACACTTCTCGTTCCGCTCGAGAAAATTCCACTCGTTCAATTATCACTGTTTTTTTGGGCAAGTTAACCAGTCGTTTTCCGTCTGCCATCTTCATATCTTTAGTTCTTCGTAATACTAACGGTTCTAAGATACTTTGAACTACTTCCAAAGCTTTAAAATACTCCTTTGATTCAAATGGAACTGTGATAAACGTTTTCCAAAACAAAAAGTTGCACCAGGGTTGAACCCGCAAAAACTTTATTAAGGAATACAAGTCTTCAAGTCGATTGACTATCGGTGTGCCAGTTAATACCCAACGATGTAGTCCCTTAATCTCGTAACAAGCTTTGGCCGTTTTACTCTGCCGATTCTTAATAAAATGTCCTTCATCGATGACCACTCGGAAATATTCAAATGAGTACAGTCCACGCTTTCGTATACTCGTATCCAAAAACTGTCCATACTCCGACAAAACCACTCCAAAACTCGTTATAAGAATAACTTTTTTTTTCTTATTCATAGTACCGTCATTACCACAGACCACTGCTAAATCTATATTTTTATCAGGGCCGTAATAAACAATCACATCTACTGTACCTGGCCGTGACGCTTTTTCCGCTTCATTTTGCCATTGTGTTAACAAAGACATAGGTGCTATAATCAACGTAGTCCATGGGGCCTTGATAGTCTCACTCTTCCAGTTTTCATTTGACCCGTTATATTCGTGCGTGTGAATTAAACTTAACATCTCAATTGTTTTACCCAAACCCATTTCATCCGCTAGTATGCCTCCCCTACAGTATTGTTCCTGAACGGGAAATTCCATTGAAATCTCTCCCGAGTAAAGATTAACGTAAAATTCCGCTTGTTCGTTTTGTGGTAGCTTTTCCCCATTATGATCCAATTGAGGCCATTCGTATACTTCCCATAAAGGATCAATGGATCTACGATCCGCTTCTGCGGAATTAGACTCAGTTTCATCGTTTGTTTCTTTTCCGATCATCCAGTGTAATGCTTGCTTCTGATAATTTCGCAATTCCAATACAAATGTATCTTTTGCTTCAGCTTCCGGTATATTTAAATCAAATTTCTCCGCTTTCTTATACAAACTTTCAAGTTGTTCCTCTTCAATAATAGCCCCCTCTTCAATTTCCTCCTCTTCTTCACCAATGGCATTACGTTGATCGGGTTGATTACATCCTTTATGCTTCGGTTCCCAATCGAGAGCTTGAATAAGATTCCCTTTACTTTCCATTTGTTTTCCTCCTACGTTGATTGAGTTATTTTTGACCGATTTTATGGTGAGTTGCTCAAAAAGTTTCGATAACGCCTTTTGTCTGAATTTGAGTGTTTGTTCATCTTGTGATTCATTAGTTGACATTGTAGTCGTTAGCTTGGGCTGTAATGACTTAGTTGAATTGCCTAACTGATTCTTAAAGGCCGAGTTAAGTATATAACAACACAACTGGAGAAGTATCGTTTCCCCTGGCGTTAATTGTTCGGATGCGTATATGCATATACCATCAATATAGCATATTTTTTGATCAAGTAATGTTGCGATCCATTGTGCCGTATCATTACCCAATCGGCCAATCTCTTCTGATTTACTATTTGTAAATCTTACAATTATATCCTGCTGTCGTACACTTGAGCCGTTTCCCCGGGCATTTCGATGCTTTAACTTTCCCTTGGAAAACTGGTGTCGTTCGACCGAAATTTTGTCACCATGTTTTAAAATCCCCCGACCACGACAAGTTGCCCATCCCTCGGCCCCAAATGCGCCCAGATACCGCATTTTCACCGCGGGTTGTTCAAGCTTAACAGTGGTTTGCCTGTTATTACACTTGGAGTTTCCAATATCTTCACGCCCTTCACTGGGACGAAAAAATTTGGATACATTTTTATGAGAAAATTCATCCCAATAGATATTTACGGCTGTATTAATAATTTGAAGTCAGCGATTTGCAAAATTGATAGCAATACGTATCAAAATCCCCTACGGATTGATCCGTGTATCCTACAGATTATAACTCTTATGCACGCACCAGCTTGCAAATCCCCGCCACTTAAACGTGAAATTTTTGATATTACAGACTGCGATAAATCATGCCCGCACAGTCTTCGCAGAGTGTCGCCATCCAGTACACTGTTTAAATCGATAGATTGTTGATTATTCGTACGACCTTTGTATAACTTGTCTACCTCATTTACATTATATTCGCCTACTTGGATATTCTCCGATCGATTGGTAGCGTCCACTTCAACCAAACCTTTATCTAAAATTGTTGTTGGTTCCGGTTCCGTACTTTCTGTTAGGTTGTCCTCATTTTCACAACGAGAAGATAAACTTTCAAAACACCGCTGTTTTTTAAACGGTCTCTGATTTCTATCCTCAAAGTTCATCCTATTAAACTACGTTAACTCTTTTGGCCAATCCATCTTCCAAAACTTCCAAATAGTCATTAATCAACTGGAAATCTTTCAATATACATTACATTTATCATTGACACCGTTTAATCCCTTTAAAAATAAATCGTTACACATTCCAAATCCTGCTTCCCCATTTTCCAAATATTTCATCCATCTCTACATTATCTTCATCATCAAACCTTTCCCTTCCAAACTCCCATCGCCATCCCTCCCCGACACGTGTCCGCGTGAGGCGAGATCACATGATTGTCTACAAGCATTCTTGGATGTTTGTAAGGGAATGATGTAGAGCGAAACGATCCCTTTAGTGTATTCGTGGGAAAATGCTATTGCAATAATAAACGAATCTTTATACATATGCTTCGATACGTGAAGATTGTTTATGCATTCCGTTCCGGAGCATTCAATTGGTGTTTCGTTTGTCGATATTTTACGCTTGGTTGAAGGCTAATTTCCATAAGTTTCATGCTAGTTTGGCCCGAATAATTCAGTGCATAATAAGTTTATTATATACAAACTAGTACATCCAACTATCAATTTCTAGCATATTTTGGCGATATTTCTTTGCCCCATCCCGTACTTTGATGGAGCAGGGATAATGAGCTGTTATGGTAAAGATTTTACGAATTTAATAGCACTGTTTGATCTCAAACTAAGTTAAATGTTTATTAACGGTTCAATCACGGTTAAGATATCTGTTTTCTAACTTCGCACTGTCCTAATATTTGGAACGGTCACTCATACGTATAATTTACTGTTGTCAAGATTTATTCTGCATTTTACTATATTCGTGAATTACAGTTTACACTTTGGGAATGAGAATATACTAATTCTGCCTACTTTCGTCTAACTTGCATGATGTAAGGAGTAATTAAAGTAGAAAGAGTGTAGCTGGTTGAAGTAGGGATAACCTTTCAAATGAATAAATCCTTTGCACATTTTAACATCCCTTGGACCATAAACATAATTGGAGAAAGTTCTCGGCTGAATAGCCTGACATTCCCGACAACAATTCCTTAGACTATACTGATGGAATACTTTAGTGCACTTTATCCAACGTAAATGATAGAATAAGCATGTATCCCTTCTATACGTCATATGTGCATAGATGTGAATTTTCTCGTAAAATATTGCTACATGCACAAACGCCTGTGTACTGGTTCCGTGTCCAATTACTCTAGAACTGTATTTTAACGTTTCCGTAATTTTACAGTTTTATGTTACTATAACATCATACACAGCACATGGATACTCTATAGCATATATCGGTCCTTATTATCAATGATTTCCAATACCTATTAGCCCGTACCTTGTATATAGCTTTATGAATATGTGAAGTTATCAGAGTGTTGTGTTCATGAATTCGTGCATGATGAGTCCTTGGTAGGTACTATTAACCCATGATAATAGGTGGAATAATAAGAGCAATCAGCCGTGTCCTGCATGCTCGGGGCTAGACTTATCCACAATTTTGGGCATTGTTTCGGTGTCACACTTTGCCTTGGTGCATTCATGGAATGGCAGGTAAGGATCAATTTGATACATGTTCATTACTTTGCCGCTGAATTTGTTCACAATTGATCATTTGGAGCTTATAACTTGGTACAAAAGTCGGCAACGTAGCAATAGGTATTTGTCAAAATGTATACGCATACATGCAAACACATACATACACGGACAAATTAAGCAGTATATCTAGCCCCAACGCTAGCAGTACCTTGCCATGCCTTAATAGGATTTACTCCTCCACGGAAAAAAAATTTATGTATCAACCATGATAGTTTTTATTCATTTTAAGATCAGGTAAGGGCTACTTACATAAAAGTCAGAGGGCTAGATGAAATCCTTGTATGGAGGACAGCGGAATTGAATCCTGAGAGTCATAGCAGTAGTTTATCAACAAAATTTAGTTGAAGATGATGCAATACTTTGCGATACGATATTCCGCGTAGCGTTGTGATATAATAATTAAGTTTGATTATGACTAACTCATAGTGTTTACATTGAATTTTAGTGATGATCTACCATGTTGAATTTGGCTAGAATAAATATGTGTAGAATTGGTGTGAAGACACTTAAAATGATTGATCAATAAATATTTCATTCTTATCATGAGACAAGTAACGACGCAACTTTATTTAGGGATGAAATGAAAATAGCATAAACGAAAATATGAGAAAAAGTGAGTGTATTCAGCACGTATTTGTCGAACAAAATTTGAAGAGAATGTCGGGTATACTAACTTGCTACATTTTACTAGATTATTTGTAATTGGCTTGAAGTATTGAAACAATTGAGAAAATTCATGTTGACTAGAAATATTTGACTATTGTAAGATGGTCTGTGCCTGGTATTCTGGGCTTTTCAGTAAATCAAAATACAAGCCAAAACCCAAGGCTAAGTAAATTACACATATACTAAAATAGCCCTATTTAACCATTGACATGTGTGGAATTGATAAGTTTTAGTAAAATGAATTACTATCAAATGCATAAATGTACCCATCAGGACGTCCAACTCCATACAAATATGGCAAACCACGAAAAACAATGTGAACCATGATAGCAATAAGTCCAAAAAATACGCGCGTATGCAAGATTGGCATTGATGCCACTATTATAGCTATTGTTATCCCTACACTCTATTCATAATCGCCACCTAAACCTTCTGCCCGTATTAATAAACACACTACTAAAATCATAGGGCTGAACTAATTAGTTCCCGTTGGTAAGTCGAGGAATGAAAGTGTGGGTATAGGTATGAATGGGAATTCGTGAGTGAGCGTTTCACGGTGACAAGATGTGCCATTTTACTTAATATCTCGACCAAACTAGGTGAAATGGAAGGTAGTATTGAACTATAAGACACACAGGTACCACATCTTGTGGACAAGTAGACTGTATTGGATGGTTCCACGATAACCCTGACTGGCTTGTTACATGGACGATGGGCATTATCTTATCACGAGCTCCGCTGCTCATGTTATCCATACACACACTTACACATCTCACCTATACATCTCATCTTATCTACAAATACTACCTATACATCCCGTCTCATCTCTCAACATCACACCTGGCCAATCATACGTTACTACCTAATCCGTCATCTCGTCCAATCACACGTCCTCCCTTCCATCACGGAATCACGTGGCAGACGTTTTTCCTAATTTGGCTACAAACGCCAAATGTTGCAGCGGCAGCGCTACTTTAACCAAGGGAATTAACGGTGTCAGGCATCAAATTCATGTAAAGGACAACTTAACAGTCAATGTTCTTGTTCATTTTCTTGATCTACTCTACACTTTCCGGGTTTACACTTGGGAACGGTTTCTTTTACTCAACACATAATTTCTTCAGTTATATTTTTCCCGTATGAACATAGGTTTGGATAACTTCTATTCCCATAAATTTAACCTTTTCCTTTCACAAAAAATATACGATGAAATGCTCATCTGGCTTTTTCATTGTCAATTAATATCAAATTCAAGAAATTTGGTAGCATTTTTACTTTAATAAGTTTATTAACATTTTACCTTTAATACTCATCTCGTATCCATGCTACACATACTAATCATTCGCTCATCTCAACCTATTCCTATATTCTATTCATATTCTCATAATTTATTAAACTTTTCATAACTGAAGAAAGCTACACTTTACGTTTTCCCTCACCCGATATATTTTTTTATATATCACATATACTTAGATCTATCATACTTTCAATCATCTTACGCAAATATGACCTGGGATCATCTAAGTGTTACCAGAGCTCATCTCGTTTACATTATCCTCGGTGGCTTCACCAGTCTTTTCATGCTATGCTCTTCCGTTATTAAAGAGCGTATATACATTGGTGAAGCTACTGTCGCTACACTGTGTGGTATCATCTTCGGTCCACACGCTGCAAATTTAATCAATCCGTTAGACTGGGGCAACACTGATTTATTTACCCTCGAATTCTCACGTATAGTTCTCGTTGTCCAGTGTTTCGCTGTAGGCGTCGAGTTACCTCGGGCTTACATGGAGAAACACTGGCGATCGGTTACTTTCTTACTTCTTCCCGTCATGGCTTTCGGCTGGGTTGCCACTTCATTGATCGTGTGGTGGATGTTCTATTCCAAGTTAACTTGGCTTGAAAGTTTGTGCATTGCCGCATGCGTTACCGCTACCGATCCTGTCCTTGCCTCATCTGTCGTCGGAAAGGGAAAGTTTTCCAAACGTGTACCCAAACACCTAAGAGATTTACTCTCTGCTGAATCAGGTTGTAATGATGGAATGGCTTTTCCATTCATCTATTTGGCCTTATACATCATTAGATATCGTGGCAGTCCAGGTCAAATCGCCTTACACTGGTTTTGTTATACCGTTCTATACGAATGTATATTCGGTTGTGTTTTTGGATTCGTCATTGGTTACGCTGCCCGTCGTGCTATTCGTTTTGCTCATTCTCATGATATGATTGATCGTGAAAGTTTCCTTGTTTTCTACTTTGTCCTTGCTTTATTTTGTGCTGGATCTGGAAGCATTTTAGGACTAGATGACTTACTCGTTGGCTTTGCTTGTGGCGTAGGCTTCAGTAACGACGGTTGGTTTCAAGAAAAAACTGAACAATCCCACGTTTCAAACGTGATTGACCTACTACTTAATTTGGCCTTTTTCGTTTACTTCGGAACAATCATTCCCTGGCAACAATTCAACTCCCATGCATTGGGCACTCACGCATGGCGTCTCGTTATTATAGCTTTATTCGTACTCTTCTTCCGTCGAATCCCAATCATGGTACTACTCAAGCCCGTAATTCCCGACCTCAAAACGTGGCGTGAAGCCCTTTTCGCCGGTCATTTCGGCCCAATTGGCGTAGGCGCTTTATTCGTAGCAATTCTAGCGCGCGCCGAGTTGGAAACCGAATCTCCCATTCCATTGGATGCTGAAGCTTCCGAAGCTGAATCCCCACACAAAAAGATCATCGAATTAATTTGGCCTGTCACTACCTTTCTAGTAATAACTTCCATGATCGTTCATGGTTCGTCTATCGCTGTCTTTACCCTCGGAAAGCGAATTAATACTCTATCGTTAACTTTGACCTACACTCAGGGCCCCGATGATCATTTGAACTTAAAACATCGCTTTTCTTACGGGCATAATCATAACTGCGCTCATCACCATCACCATCACAACCGTACCTATCAACACCACCACAAAAATCATATGTCAAGTCATCGACATGGTGATATAGATTATCTCAATGATAAGGATGAACGCAATTATCCCGATGTATCAGATGATACTTCAAGTTATCCTTGTAAAGGTGGTGGGGGTCGTCATCCACTGCGAAACCGGGGATTTCTTTCATTCCGGAAAAATTGTCGAACGTTACATGGGCCTATTTCTGCAAGTGCAATATGCCCTGATCGTTCCCGTGAAAGTCTAGATATTTCACCGGCCGAATCTGACGTTCAAAAAGTACCCGGTCATAATCAAAACTCCGATGAATCCAATTGCTCAGGGGAAGTTGAGTCAAGAGCGCTAATCTCTCCCAATTCTCCCCCGTACATTAGTCGGGTGTTCAAGGAAGGAAACCATTTTATATTTGAAGACATAGATGGAAATGTTCATGCTACTGTTGAAGCCCGTGGTGATACGGAAGAAGACCAAATTCTTAATGCCCAGATTGATGCTCTAGAAATATTTGCTAAAGAAGCCGATAAACGTTTAGTACACTACGCAGATTCAGATGTTGAGAAAAGAGATCCCGTCATCGCTTCTGAATACTCTAAAGCGGGTAATGATGGTAGTAACGAAGGTAGCACGAGCGGTATAAACGTAGCTGGACAATTTCCTTCTAGATGGCAAAGCATACGATCACGAATGAATAATTTAATTCATGTTGAAGCCACCAATAAGACTAGAAATAGAACTGGCGATGCCGGTGGAACTGGTGTATTAGATGCTGCAGAACCAGTTGAACTGGGTGTTAGCAGGCAAAATTCTCTTTCACAAAAGCCGAAACGAGGAAAAGCTCAAGCGTACCAATTCGGCAAGACTATAATTATCGAAGATGAAGATGGTGAAGTGGTTAAAACGTATGAAATCCCTGTTGACTCCAAAGTGTGTGAGCCGTCAGGAAAAAGTATGATTAGATCTGGTGCAGTTTGGGCCAAAGATAGATTCGGCCACGTTGGAAATTTATTTCGACCCGCGCCAAACTATCAAAATGAGGATATAAATGTTAGTCAAAATGAAGCCGTGGGTATTGCATCAGCACCCGTAGCTCAATTACCTGATATATCAGGGAAAAAGATATCTAGTAATGGAGCTTTACGACGCCCAAGTGGGGATGATGAACGATTAAGATTCACTGCCGGTGGAAGAAAAATGGATTTGGAAGAGTTTATCGAAACATTTAGAAATTTAGACCCTAAATTACGAGCCCAAGTTTTTGAATCTACATGCCGATCTGAAGATTTTAAAGGGATTAAATTTCCTTCTGATTTTAAGTTGGCCACAGACGAAAAACGCCGGCGCTCGAGTGTGACCAATGAGCATACATCTGCACCCATATTGTCTTCGGATACAGGCGTGTCGCCAACGGCAATTACGCCCAAACTTCATCAACAAGGAAACGATTCAATTAACGAAGGTCATCGACTTTTAGACTCACGCGCAGCTACAGAATCATCTCAGAGAAGGTTAATATTGAACTTTAGTCGACGTTGCTCAGGTCAATGTAACATTCACGATGAAACTACGGCTGAACGTCGAAGACGCAAAGAAGCGCTTGGTTTAACGAGTAGCGAAGAATTGGAAAATTCAAATAAACCTGGAAAACGTTTATCTTGATAATATTGTTTCTTCCTCATTAATAATTTTATTTTTCTGTGAACGTACTATTTTGTCTAATATACGTTATACAACATCCCCAAGCAAAGTGTCTATCTTCAAGCCTATAAACTCACAAGATGAAAAGAGTTGTGTACACGGCATCAAAAACGAGATAACCTCACTTCCCATTTGCTGATGCAACGTGGTAAGAGAGGTACTCTTAGTTATGGAACCAAGTCGAATTTCTGCGGCACTCCACATTTTACTGCCCATCACTTATTCCATGACTATCATGATGAATATTTACCCCCATCCAGTATGTGGTTGAATAGAACAATGTGTATATATTCATGACAATTTTCTCCATGGCATTTCCTCTTGGAATTGCCACTACCGTAGACACATTGACCAGCTTAAGTTTTCTGTGTTTGAAATATTTTCTTGGTCCAGGAGCCAATATATTACTAGATTGATGTTGCGAGACTCAATACTTTTACAAGTCCATTAGAGTTGAATAGTTATACAGTTGGCCCGGAGAAGTCCGTACGGCTATTCCCATTTAGTATTCAACGTTAAAACATTACTCGCTCACATTTGAATATAAATAAGCGATCGACAAGACGATTTGATATTTTCACAAAGCGAATTGTGAAGAGCAAGAAGGGAAACTGTTGAGCAAAAATCTACGGACTCATTTACACTATCGGATTCCGTTCTTCACTAATTTATGTTTACAATATCTGCATTCAGATAAGCTTTTTCAAATTATTTTTAAGAGTCTTTAGTACAATGTTAAAGCAAGCCAGCCAACCTATACATCCGCATGCTCGTGAAACACAGTCAAGTATGGTGACAGTAGAATGAGCGGATCTTACAGGCAGTATTCATCAGTAAAAAGTACAGAGCCATTAAATTTAATAATAAGAGGATACAATTAAAAAGGTTTGGCAACTTTTCGATTTTCAACACAGCGGCTATTAACAGCAATCATTTCTTTCCAACTAATAGGTAATAGCTGTTCACACTGTGAAGCGAAGAGCTGATCAGACCATGCCATGACTACACCTAGATCATTTCTAGCTGTACTTAAAAAGTAAGCGCCATCTCCAAGACTGATAACGATAGCACGAATAATGTCATTCAAGTGGAACGATTCAATCATGTCAACTTTATCCTTTTCAGTAGCACGAATATCTTGGACCCTAATTTGTCCAGTGAATGGAACCGGGCACGGGTAAAGTTGACTTAAACAGTCACGAGTTGCAAGGGGTGATGATAAGGTATCACATGTTTCACGATCAACGGCCAATATTGATAAGAATGCTTTAGCTACAGTTAAGCGTAGAACTCTCGCCAACACAATAGTTCCAATAGTCGGTAAAAATGTAAACGGTTTGCACGGAAAACACACATCACCGTCTGCGACGGCGCTTTTTACTTCGTACACATCCTTGAATGCACGACGGCTCATAGCGCTATTCGACGATGCAGTACTCGAACTTGTATAATGTTCGTGCTTCCATCGTTCCGCTGGCAAACGACAGGTATTTAAGTAGCCCAATCGGGATGCTACAACGCGGTTACCATGAATTTGTGTGCCAGGTCCTGCTATGGTGCTAGAACTAACGGTGCAAATTTCATCACCGGGAAAGTAAAGTTTTTTAACCATACTGGAACAATTGTGTATTGTGCAAAAAATAAATTATACGTGGAAACCTTTAATATATATTTTATCCCTCTCATAAATCAACCTTGCAAGTAAATTTCATCCCGCATTGTGCTTGAAAAATCATTTTTTTTAATTTTTCCAGTTTGTTCCCTTCAATTAGACAATTTTGCAAAATTTTCGAAAATGGATTTCGGACCCACGCATTTTTCCGAATCCGCCTCTGCTACATGCTGACTAAAATGTTTCTACTGAATAATTCCGCCTTATACCCGAAATTTTTCCGGCCGGCTTAGTAATTGCTGCCGAGAAATGCATGAATATGGCCCCGGCGTTAAGTGCGGCAGTGCGTAAACCTCAAATAATAGAAAGTATCGTTAATTTTGGGAAATTGTTTGGTTTAATCCAAGTGCAGTGGGTACTGTGAATTTTATGTTTAGTGAAGTTTTACCTTATTTTATAAGTTTTTATTTTACACGTTTAAAACTAAATATTATTTTAAAATGGTGTTTAAAGCTTACCGCAAGCCATCGTAAGCTTCAACTTGAACTTTGCATTCACATGTCATGTGATATCATCCTATCAATGAAACGAATGTTCTTCATTACTCGTGAGATAAAATTTATTGTCAGTAGAAGAACGTTCAGGCAATCATGCGCGGCTCACATTATAAATTCATATTAGATTAAACAAGCTAGTGAATCAAACAATCACTCTTTTCTCCCTAGATAACATTAAAATACGTTGTTTATATTAGTTACTGCACTTAACCCTTGGTATAACGTGCGACATTCCCCCTTTTTGAATGTCCCAATAACCGCAGCGAATTTAAATAACTATACACGTTTACGTCAGGCTATTTGTATCTATTAGCCCGTATAAATTACTCCACTGGTCATTATATGAAGCCTTGATCTACCCTCTCAATCACCTCACATATCACCTTCTACCCCTCCAGATATGTATTCGCAGGGGGATAATCACGTGACTCAGGTGTATATTGATGGATTATCCGAGCGCCTAGAAATATATATTTTACGACTTTAATGAACCCGAAAGCATTCAAACTACGGATTAACATTTAGTTTTTTGGGCGCTAATGTTTATGTGTTGTAGTCAATTTTACTCTACGAATTTATTCAGCTTGTCTATTTAATGGCTTGATATTGTTGGTGGATTTTACGGGTCATAATTAGGAAAACTTAAAGCTTACTACTGAATCACGCGCGCGTATACAGGATTTCGTTTGTTAATCACTTATACTATATTTTTTTTCTTACCGTTTTTGAATCAGTAAACTCGGATTAACGATTAAAGGCAGTGAAATTTTACATCGCAAAAGCCTTTTACACGCGCATCTTAAGTATATTTCGGGATTGTGAACGAGTTAGGCTCAGTACACTCACATTCTCGCTTACACGTCAGTGAAAGTGTAACCCTTTTCCGGGATTATATTCAAGTGTATAGTTGTTGTAACCCGAAAATGAACTGTTAAAGTTGTTCATAGTTGGGGCGTTTAATTTGATATTATTCGAATATTACTCAACACATATTTTATCTCAAAAAGTACTATCAACATTCGGTCCAACTTCCCATAACGTGTCGATGGTCTTGGGATTCTCAAGTCCTTTACCATCAAATATTAATTCATCCACGATAATATAATTTCAATTTTACCAAACAGCTCGAGTTCGCTAGCGCGAGGTTAGTGAGTTGATCAATCGAGCAGCGCTGGGAGCCCACGAAGTTCACTGGAATACATTTCAGGTTAATCTAACGAAATATCGTGGGAATGCATCCCAGTTTTGATCAATGGATTGCAACGTTTGCGGAAACAAGGCCGTTTGAGGACCTTCGTGGCAGTGTTTTGGCAATC
>WMKJ01000192.1:0-16655 GCA_009733715.1 Herpomyces periplanetae | reverse complement strand
CTTCACCCTAAAGAAACTTTAAAAGTAGTTTTTTCATTAAAGATGCGACGTGCTAAGCAATTAGTTAATGACAATGCCGTAAATGTTACATCATTATTTAGGATTTCGAAAAAATATAAAGTAATTTCCAAACAAAACTGACAATGATAAATTTATGCATCAAGGAACTCAATATGATTCATAGTGGTAATGTTGTGTGTGTCCATATGAAATTCTTTTATCCGTCAACAACTTGTCTATGTTACAACTTACATTTTTTTCTGGTTGTAAATACTTAAATTAAAAAAAACGTATGTTTATACCAAATTAAAATTTAAATAGCTAAATACGATTCAGTCCTGCTTCAATAGCAAAGGATAAAATAGTAGTGAGCTTAACCATCTTAAAAAAGATGTAAAAGATATTTTGATTAAGAGAAATAAAACGAATATATCAACATCTTTCTAATGAATTGGTTGTAGGAAATCAAATGCGTACAAAAGAATTATTACTGGACATAGCGTACTAGTGGTAGCACTTGACGGTAGAGCTAGCCTAAGGTGGTTTTTGTGAAAAAAAACTATTTCTCTCAACCTTCAATAAAATTGAAAAATCTCAAAAGGAACTTTACATTACTGGATTTGGAATAACTGTACAAAATGTTCTTAATTCGTCGACTAAACAAATACTTAGGATCAGAAACAATAATTTCTGTATAATTGTAGCTTCAACTACCTTAAGATTCTGGTTGATCACAAGGGATTGTATATTCTTTTCATACATTTGCAATGGTCGTTTGTATAATATGTCAGTTTAATTGCTAATAGAGAACTAGTGACAATGTTGTGCATGTACAAGATAAAAGTTACAGTGGTAAGACACATGATTCCATACATAAAGAACAAAGTAGAAGTATACTAAGTACAAGCTGAAACAGGATAAGCACGTTTTTTAAATATAAATAGACCGTATCCAAATTAAATAAATTTTGTACATATGTATGTGACAAGTAAATTGGGTACTATGCGTAGGTACAAAAGTTCAGCATTGGTGGTTAGATAATAGTACTAGGTACCAAACCTCATATAAGGTAAATAATATAGACAAGGCGTGCAGTATTTCACAACAAATATTTGAAAGATAATGAAAGGTTATTTGATGTTATTTTATCCAAAACTAATAGAAATTACTTTTTATAAGGCTTTAGACCACAAATAGGCTTTTCACCAAAGGCCGTGAAATACCAAAAGTGGTCGAATAAATGCAGTGATATGGCAAAATGCAATACCCTGCATCCCCAGACTGAAATGGAATTTTTTCATGAGACATACTATTGAAAAAAAAGTTTAGACAAGATTTTGCAAAATATTCTATACTTAAAAATTAAACAAAACCTTGACACACACACATATCCAATTTCGAATTTTTAATCAATAAAATTTAGATATGTCAATATACAACAGATGGTATTAGTCATTTATGAAAGACCGAACAAGAATGGTTGATTGGTAATTTTGTATTTTGTGTGCTAAGCGAGGATTGTATAATCTTTGATAAGTCGTTGATATAATATTACATGTACTACTTAACATGACAAAGTATGTATAGCGAATTAGGTACGTACTTATAATTTTAGATGAAATAGTTATTACTACTTCAAATTGTACACCGTACAAAACACTCTTTATAGACAAAGCAATAATCTAATAATTCAGTAACAATACAATTAAAAGTGTTAAATATACTAATATTGTCGTTTCAAGTTAATTACACAACGAAGAAAGGGTAAACAATCGTCTTTTTATCAACAGCTAAATGATATAATATATAAGTGAAACAATCCCATGAAGATTTCAGTTATTGTTAGTATTTCGAATATCTAAATTATACAAATGAGTCAGGTAAACTCCTTCTGCATCCCTTATATTTCAGCAGCATCCACAGGCACATTTGGTCTAGTCCCTCCACATTATTATATTATAACTATGTTTTAGTTAAATTATTAATTGCAATCAGAATGGAAATCAATGTTTCAGTACCACCAAGAAGGTGCTTGAGTGTTCCAACATTCATTGCATGTGAACAACACAATTCCTATTATGCATATTTGATTAGGGCACCTGATGTTACGGCATTGCTTCCTGCAGCTGCTTTAGGACTGCAATAAGCTACAATTAATACCCCAGAAAACATGCAATTGATATTTCTTGGCTAGTTATAAGTATCACGATAATGTGCCTTATCTGCATCATGAAAACCGAGCGGCTACCTACTTTTACTTTATGTGTATCGTGGAATTAGATAACGTAATTAGTGCTGAATACATTTGAGAATTTCACTTGATACTATATGTTATAGTTCTACCCAGCAGTCGTGTGGTGAATTTGATTAGAAAATACGTGTTATAATTGATTTTCTTGTAACATTATTCCTTCTCCCATGGTTCAACATTCCAATAAATTTTCCTACGTTCTTCTAGTTTTCCTCCGACTTTAAATGATAGCCATGTTGACTGGCTCAAAATTTTGCGGCTGAATGAATTTAACACTGCTTTGTTTATAAAAAAATGTTGCACTAGTTCCCAAATATTTTTCTCGTAGCTGTATTCGTTCCCTTAAGCCAGGTAGTGGATCCATGCGTTCATTCGTTTGCTTTGTAGGATCCTGTAAATCTCGTATAAATTTGCATTAAGGATCACCATGTTTTATACCGCTATCAACTTCTAATTTTTGGAGCAGATTTTAGCAAGAGGACATGATGTATTGAGTATATTTTCACTGATTTAGAAAATTTTAATCAGATGTTGACTTAATAAATTTTCAGCAGTTCCTAAAAAGGCTCGACTCTGATACCATCAAAATTTTGAATTTGATGCATTGTCGAGATGTTTTTGCATAGTAGAAAAAACCTTGTTTTTATTCTTTATAATTGGGGCATTTTTGTGTTGAACAAATAATATTTGGCCATTCAGAAAATAGAAACTGTATATCTAAAGCATGTTGATACTGAATTTCCCTAAGTTGATCTGTGTGTTACATCCCCCTTTGCACCGATAATATGTTTTGAATAGGTTCTTGGTAGGTTATAGAGTTGAAGTTGTAATTCGCAAGAAGAGCGATGATTTTGTAAAGTCAGATTCAGTGCTGTTTTATGTGAGCCACACTATAGGTACCAGCTAAAATGAATTATTATGGCTATATTATATATAGGGCTTGAGATACTGTTCTATTGGCTGATTGGTTTGTTCCATCTGTTCAGTATGCGGATGAAAGGTTGATAACAATTTTACTTGATGTCAAATTTTTACATAATCGTCTTGCAAAATGTGGAAAAAGAAAGCTTTTTTCTGTCCGTCATTAAACTTGCTTGGGTATCCGGAATTTCGCTAGTTTTCAAAAACGTATTAGTCAGGTACTCCGCAGTATTCAGTTACAAAAAGATTATGAAGTAAATATATTTCGTAAGCTTATTAAATATCAAGTGCACTGTACTTTGGATAACATTTGTAGTTTTTTTTGGCTTCAGAAGTTAAGCGATGAAATCCATTGACACCGTTTGCTACTGTCGCCTGACGTTCCAAATTCTCTAGAGATCTCCGTATGGCGCATGTCTAGAAGTTTTAAAAAGAGTATATGTATCGACGGAGGATACGATTCTCTACATATATTTTGTAATCCAAAAAAATAGAAAATCTAAGAAAACCTTTTGTAATTCGAGGGTCATCCCTAGTCTTCAAAAATTACTGGACTATGATGTGATTTGAATAGGCTTTCATAATAAGTTTTTTTCACGGGACAGACTTTATTTTGTACATAGCCGAACATTATGGTCAGCGTAATGTAAGAGATCCCGCAAGACCAATTGGAAAAGTTATATTTAGATTTTCAGCTTTCCTTCTTTATGATTGGACTGCCGGCTTAAATTATCTACATTCAATATCCGCTTTCTTTTGTGTACTCAGTGCTAACGTCGTACAGAAGAGAATTTTCATCCAGTTAACTTGGTAAAAAAGTAGGACAAGTTATTGTAGTTATTCTTACCAAAGTCTGGTGACTTAACTCCGAATAATGTTTCTTCCTAAAGGCTATAAATTTTACCAAAAGCTACTTGAAAAAATTGTGGTTCAGCTCTGCTCCAATATTCAATTTAGAATATAAAGCAGTTGGGTGGCATATTTCTGCACAGCTAAGTTAACCTTAAACCGCTCCAACGACAAAATCGAACAAGTGTGTTTAACAAGTTATTCTGGTTGGTGAACTATGAGAACAATAGCTTCTGTGGAACTTTGCTCCAGTTGATCGAAGATGTCTTGGCACTATCTGGTTCACTCACACATGAGATTCTTATTAATGAGAATTTTGATTGGTCAGGCAATAGTAGCGTAATTCATAATAAATTTAAAATATACATTTGCCAAGCCTAAAAGCGATTGTATTTGACAGTCATAAATTGTAGCTAGCAAATGATATAATTTAGATTTTGGGAAGTCGTTTTAACGATATTAAATTTAATGATAAACATTAGAAATTTTACTTTATGCTTAAGGAACACATCCTTCTTAAGGTTGACTAAAAAGTTTGTACTCAAATTCCTTATCAACATTTGTCTAATCTGGATTCGGCGTTCCAAAAACACCTAAGAAAACCAAAATGGCATCCAAGTTGGATGTGCAAAATTCGATGAAGTAGCTTATCAGCACATTTTTAATCATTCTCTGAGAGGTTGCCGGGACGTTCATCTGACCAAAGGAAGTCCCCAAATATATAAAGAGACTATAACATGTTTATTATTTACCTTTTTTCGTCATGAAATAGTATCTACCACAAAGATCCAGTATTGTAGAGAATGTTGCGCTTTTAAGTCGATCATACAACCATTCAGTTCGTAAAATTGGGTATCGGTTCTTATCTGTGATGTTATTAAGATATCAACAATCTAAACATAAATTCAGCTTACTGTCATGCTTATCAAAGAAGATTGATAAACTTCTATTGGATAAAGGTTTGAAATAACCTTAGATTTATTTTAAGGTATTTCCTTTGCACTTTGAGATCGCTCTTTGACAGGAAATAGAGGAGTCCGATGCAAAATTTCTCGGCTACAATCGGATTTCGTAACCCCAGGGCTTATGACTGTACAGAAAACTATTACCTTAATCTTGAAATAAGTATTGAAAATCCCTTGAATATTTTAAAAGTGTAGAAGACCATGTATACGCATGAATTGCAATGTTAGTATTTTTGACACGGTCTGAAGATGTTTTTCCACCACTAACTTTATAATACCAGATGAAATTAAAAAACCCGATATCTCCACGTTCCCAATTAATGAGGGTATCTATACTCAGCAACTTTAGAATTTCCATATAATATCGTGAATAAGAATGATTTTGATGTACATGGCAAATGACTGGTTAAGGGATTCATAGAAAAGCCTAACTAGCCGCGCCTCTAGATTAACGATTCCATTTCTGTGAACAGCCTTGTATTGATCAGTTGTGTTCAGACGGTATAGTACACTCTTGATTTTCTTAGAAACATATGTTATTTAGATAAAATAATTCGAAACTAAGTTTTTCTCTGCCATACTGTCTGTCATTACTACCGCTTGTTACCATTCATTTGGACAATGATTCTAAAATTTCTAGATAAGCCTTCTTCACTCGGGCTCATCTGACAACATTTTCGACTCTTTAAAGCATGAAACTATTTATTCTTAGTTCATTGCTTTCTTTGTATAACGAACTGTATAATTTTTATCATATTTTTGAAGATGATTGGTTTCTTAGGACACCTTCGCAGTGAGCTTTGAATTTAGCATAAAATATTTTTATTGGTATGTATTTAGAAAATCGTCGCTAGTTTTTATTTTGCAGAAACTACCAATGATTTCTTGGTTGGACACTACCGGAGAAAAGCCAGAGTTCCCCATATTTCAGACAGGCACTTCGTCTAAAAGGATTTTCTAAATCATTTTGTTAACTCCTGTGATTAATGAATCTGAAGGGCAGTGTCGTTCAAGTAGAGAAAGGATACTGGGCGTAATTCCGAAGAACATATCCACTGCAGAACAATTTTGCTATTGGTTCAAAAACTTTTGGAAGTTCTCCAGGTCTCATCAACATTCTGAAAAATAGGCGTGTATTAAAAATTAAGGTGTCAAAATTTTAGCGCGGTTCCCTTTAAGGGTTAGAAACATTTTCTCATTCACAAAGTAATATTTATGTATTGATAAAAATGATGTTCTGCAACTGGTTTTCTAAAATCCGAATTGTTTCCAAATTTTTTCGAAGGGCAGATTTATTATTTATCGAAGCACTGCACCTTGGGAAATCTTCACTAACCTTTCGGGGCACTGAGCAAATTAAATTAATCGAGCTTGAAGATTTTTTTGATTCTGGAATGTATACTTTAGGTCAACTAAGAATCATCAAAAAACATATAAAATTGTCTGCTAATAGAGAGAATCAAATATTACACGAGCTTACTCGACATTCCAAGGTTTACTTTTCAAACGGGCAATACAGTCGTGAATAAGAACGAAGTAGTTACTATTACTTAAAATAATAATTTCTGGAAAATCTTCTCTATAAAAAAATAAGACAACTACCTAATAAAAACTATAGCAACATCAATATTTGTGACTCCTAGACAAAATATATGGCTCCAAGCTATTTTTACTAAAAAAAAATTCATAGACATTTGTTTATCAACAGTTGAATGAGGAGATAAAAAAAATGTAAAAGAAAAAATCGAGATGATCTTCAAAATTCTAGCTGTTATTAAGATCTCGAATATTTTAATATGAAATGACAAATTTAGCAACATTCCATTTGCGTTCGACGTATCTCAGTCATCTTCACGTATGCATTTTACAAAGTTACTTCACTTGATTTTATACTACGATATTGTAATGCAATTTAAAATTGTAACCACAATGCAAATCAATGTTTTAGTGTCATCACAAATGCGTTTAGATGTCTCAGTACCTATTGCATGTACAAACAGCACATTTTCGTGCATACCAGTTTAGGTATGGTATGAAATATCATGATTTATTTTTTGCAGCTCCCCCAAGACTGTAATTAACTCTTGCAACATGTTAAATTACGTTTTTTAACAACATATAACTGATATTGTTTTGAATGTAACATCTATCAACATAATTCGCTATTTTTCTTCATTACTGAAAAGTTACCCGCTATACATTCATGTATATTGCGGCACTTAACTTCGCTTTCGGGAGAGATGCGAGAATCTGCACGCATGACGTAACTAGTATTAAGTACACTTGAAAGCTATACAAAATATTACGCATTATCGTTTTGGTAATCATGTGACCGATTTGCTCAGCAAATACATGGTCCCAGTGATTCCTAGTACTACTTACCAATATTGCACACCTTTATATTCAGGCGTTGCATGTTAGTTGACATCGTCATGGTCCCTTTATATTTTGATAGCTTGCGTGTCCTACATTTGTTAATTTTTAAAAATCTTTCTTTAACATACTCTATTACTACCATCAGATTATTGTCAGAAATCTCATATTTTAAGTTTCAAGAGAATCTTCATTATAATTAGCTCTGGAGTTATATTACTATATTATTCGATAGAAGCTGTATAGGAAAGTTATAATATGCAAATAGGGAAACAAACAGGAGATATTGCATAAGTTAATGAATAGAGTACAGAATTAAATCTGAATAATAGATGAAACTCCAGCTCCAAAGAACAGTAAAATGAATAAAATACATATTCAATAAATTGGAAATATTTCATTAAATATGGAGTAGCGCACAAACAAAGTAAGTTTAATGAAATATTAGTCAATGTAACATATATTAATTAAACGAAATAGTGTTCAATATTCTCAAATGAATAAGAGAAATAATTAATGAGGCTTCAGGAAAAATCCATATCAACAAACGAAGCAGTCTCCATATGTAGTTGAAAAGTTTTTAGCTGACTTAAGTCTAAATGATATCAATTATAGCCATATTATAAACAATGGGAAAGTAAATACCGGAGAACTAGATACTATAACATTTTTATTGACACCTTGGATCAACCATCTACTATATATAGAATAGTGAGTAAACAGCCAATAAAAATTAACGGTTTAGGTCCTGTGGTATACGGGAGTAATACATGGAATTGACTTACAATGCATTGCTTATATCTGGAGACTGGTAGGGTGTTGAAAAATACTGTTTAGCTAGTAAGACAGAAAGAGACATGGAGTCGGTAAAGAAAGATAACTAGAAAGGGAAAAGACCTGCTGTTACTGACTATTACTGCCAGATTATCCAGTTGTACCGTGCTACTAAAAGCAAAGTATGCATGAATTTCCACGAATATCCGTCAGTAAGAAAAGTGTAGTAGAAAGAGAGTATAAGGTATGGGTTTTAAAAAGGCAGGTCTTCAATTTTTTGTCTTGAAGTCATATTTGCTTCTACGAAGCGGTGAAAGAACATGCAGTCATTCTTTAGTCACACCGATTCTATTTCTACAAACAATATAGATATTGATACTTATAACAGTGGTTATACGCAAAGTCTATCTCGTGCTGGCAAAAATAATTAGAATTAGGGCAATCAGTAATATTAGTTGGTTAAATTTTTATAAGTCAAGAGTATCAAAGATTGAAAACATGTGTTTTTTTCAGATTATAATAACTTTTGCATATGTAAAACTAGCTTTATGAAATAGTAAACAGTAATAATTGGAATTTAGTAATCAGACTTTTGTATAGAGAAAATAACATAGAAAACTTCATTTCACCAGTTACCAATTTAATATATTGTAAACTCACAAAATAATGACACTAGTGCCTGAATATTCTTTAGAAAATCCAACTGATTATATTAAAAAGTTGGAAAATATTTTTCAACAAATCGTAGCCTCCTACCGATAGAACCCAATGGCAAAATTCATACAATTTAAAATATAATACAGGAATATTTGAAAAACAAGAAACATAAACAAACTTGCTGTACACTGCTATCATCATAATAGCACAAAGAAGATAGGTTTTTAAATGCCATTTAAGTAACACGAAGTTTTGGGTGTGACTTTATGGATATATAGGGAATATGACTATAAAATTTTAATACAATTTTGCAATATATGATATAGAATATATGGTCTTCTGTACAATATAAAATAAATACCTACGTTTTGGTCCGATTTTTTGCAAGGACACAACTTCAAGATCAACAGTATACTTAGAAAACTCCCAAACTTAAGATTAATGAATAATTAAATCCACAATAAACGACAATTTGATGAAAATTGATGATCAAAATGATATCACGAAGTATTAATGTTTTTAAAAATATCGCGTGGCAAGACTGTTTATTCCAATGAAGACCAACTAGAATTTAAATACTTCAAACTTACTGAAGAGCGTCCTAAAATCATATTTTCAAACAGTAGAGTTTTGCAAATATACAAATAGAAACAAGCAATGCAAGACAACTTCGACTCTCATTTTTAGAAAACGATATATAAGAAGTTTTATCAAAACTGCATCTCGCAGGTAACCGTACATATATTCAATTTATATATCAAACAGCTAAGCATTCTAATCAAGTCTGAATGATATCGCTAAAAGTCGAAAGTTATTTTGATAGGCTACTGAAAAAAGATGTCTCTATAATTCAATCTATAACCTTATAAATATTTTGCCCAGCGAGATAAGCATTATGATAAAATATGTTTCCCATGGAAATATTTTTGAATTGCTACACTAATATAGATATAATTGTGCGCTTAGCTTTGGACATTCACGTACAGTAAACAACCCTCCATAAAGTATTATAATTATAAGTAAATTGATAAGAATCCTTAAGCAGCCGAAACTACAGGAATATTAAAATATTTCTGTGGTAATTCAAGAAATTGGTTAAAAATTACCTAATTCAACCCTTATATATTTATACCTCCCACAGTGAAGTTTTACTTTTCACTGGATATGGATGACTTTGTAGCTTACAGTTCATCTGAAGGAACAATTTCTGCTTTTCTTTCGAGTTCAAGCTGGACGTTTATGGTCTAGACTAGCTGAAATTAGCAGGTTCTTAGAAATACATAACAAAATCTCAAATACTAGAATCTTATTACTAACATTGACATTTATTAAGTACATATTTACTGCGATTTTGAGTTCAAGATCCGCAGCACATGAATTTTCTAGTATATCGGAATCACACACTAGAAGCCACAACCAAAATAGATGGAATTTATCACTGGACAAAATATTAGTGTCTCATTAGCTTCACACATGTATTGTCTTGCAACACTCCTAAATCTTAGATATATCATAACCATGTCTGCTAGTTCCACTTTACAATCCGAAAATAGTACTGGTATTAAGCTTTTTGTATTTTCACTTAGTTGAATATAGCGATATTTTCTTATGTGCAAATAAATTCAATAATAAACCATTAAAATTGTTACACTTGTGAGATGCAAACAACGATAATTATAGTAAAACAAAAATATTTACTCATGAATATATAATATACCTGTAATATTTAAAATCATATGGCAAAGTCTCAAGCAGCAATGTATTAAAACATCAATAAGTATAGCCGAATATGTCGTAATGGATATTACAACAAAAAATTGTGTCTGAATATAGAAAGTGTTCAGTGAACCCAGAATATGGCTTTTGTAAGCCTCTCTGTGTTGGAACTATAATAAAGTTGACTTAATTAAAGAAGCCAACAGCCGGAAAAATTACATTAACATCTACTTTCATTTCATTAGAGAGAAATCCAAGAACAACATTTTGAATCTCATTGAATTGATGCAGGATATAAAATATCAGATAATTGTATCGAAGAGCCGTGAAATATTTAGAATGCAAAGCTGATACAAATCTTTTTGTATTACTAGTCAAAAGATGTGTTGAAATATCAGTGTCAAATGATGCGCTATAAAATATATAAATTCATTATTGTGTTTGTCACAATTGAGGGTCCGCAACTTAAAATTATATCAATTAGTTCATAAATGATTAAATCATAGTTGCCCCTTTTCAAAATCATAGTTTTTGAAACTTAGTGCACAGGAAAAATTGACAATTCTGCTTATTCAGCATTTTATTGATGATTTATAGTCTTTTGTGCAATAACATTTTTTTATGAATAAAATTTTTGGGTTATCTTTGCAGGCTGACCTTCCGCTTAACTTAACTAAAATTGAAAACTATACTATAAACGTTTTTTATATTTCCTATTTCGGTATAATTAGGTTATGTAACACTATCCTTACTTTGTCACTCCATCACTTTGTCTACTTTAACATTTTCTACGAATTTCGGTAAACAATGTTTACGAATTCTTGCTTTGTATTTTGTCCGCAAAAAAGGCCTTTTCCTACCTTTAAATATAATATTTTAAAACAAACTGTTTAGCTTTAATACTTTATCTTTAAATTTTTTACTATTTAGAAAACTACATATCTTGTTTTTATAGTAATTAATTGTTTCTTGTCTAATTTATTCATCGCATACGACAATTAGTAACTAATAGTAGTAACTTTTCAAAGGTTCAAACTATTGAATCTACACGTGGTACTCCTATTAGCTATCGCGTACGTCTATAAATATTATTTGACGTAGTGACAGTTTATTTCTATTTATAAAATTGACTTGCTCTATCTCTGTTTTTATTAAATATTATTTATTCTTACTGTTTTATACTTCATTAATTTATTGCATTATCATTTATTTCTTTTCCATTTTTGCGCATTTTTACTGCTACTTTGGTTAAAAATTAGATCGTAATATTTCATGAATTAGTAATTTAAATAGAATAAACCATATTCAATATTTTAGCCGCAAAACTCATAGTAAGCTATAGCTGAAATTGCACATGAAAGATATGATCGATTTAATGGACTTATATAACCTACAAATTAAATTTTGTGATAAACTTATTGTTATTGCTAGAACATTAACAACATTATCTATATTGACTTTCGTGTAAGTGTTTATTATTTTTGTTTTCATTTTGAGAAAATTAATAGTAAAACTATTTTGTGAGATATGCCTCACAGTTTGAGTCATCTAAATAAAAATACGCTACATTCCTACTTGAGAGGAATAGGATACTATTTTGACTTAAACCCTGAGCACAATAGCTAGATTAAATTCGAATTCTTCAAGTTTATTATATATCCGACTTTAAAAGTAATATTTAAATTTTTTTGACCTATTTTTGTATAGTTTTTTTACTATTTTGGGTGTATTATTTGCCCTAAGATACTATTTATTTGGTATATCGCTAGGTATTTTGCGACCTTAATCACATATATTAAGCTACTTTGAGGTTGTTTATTTTACTAGAGTCCATTCTCTATTGATGAAAACAAATAATTTAACTCATTGGATTTTGATAATAAAAAGTATTTCCACTTGAATGTTCAAAATTTCTTTAAAATATTTGGAGCAGAAAAATAGTACCAGATAGCATTTTTAAATTCAAATCTAAGTTCCTTAGTACAATTCATTCTACACTAGCATTGCAGATGAATTTGATCATGCCACAAAAAATATATGACTCTCCTGCAGATGTATTTTTCGACAGACTCGCAGAACCAAACGAAGAAGGGTTAATCTGTAAGATATATATACTCTTGAATCAGGAGAAGTCTTATGTAAAATTACTAGTAATTCTCATTGTAAAGCATTGACCGCAAAACATTATTTATGTGCTTTATATTCGTCTGTGTTAGGTGATAATATATTAGGATTTAATTTTTACAATATACTAGTGCAAATGCTTTGCAGAAACAAGACTAGATGCACAGTGGTAATGCGTATAAATCTATTAAAAAGCAAAAAGTAGGATATATACTGAATACAATTTGATATAGAGCAGGAAAGTTATATTAATGTAAATAAATCATAGTCAAGTCGATGAAATTATTCAAAAAGGTTTTTGACGATCTAAATGGGGTGTCACATGTGAATTCAAGAATATAACAAAGATAATATACTGCTATTATTAGTTATTATGCTTTGTACATGGTAAATAATATCTGCAAGGAATGGCTAAGTATTGTATAAATATGATGTATAATATCATAGAGAATAAATGTTTAACATATGAAAGATTATAATGAAAGATTTTTTTTGTATATTACATTCAAAGCAAAGAAATCCCTTTTATAGGCTGATCTACATGCCAAAATTCGTAAACACCGTTTACCGAATGTCGTAAAGAATGTAAAAGTAAACCAAAAATTTCAGTAGTAAAATAAGGATTGTAACACAAAATTTTGGACCAATATAGAAATACTTCAATGAAGAGATACCTACGATTAAAGAATGATTTGGGATATCTTGGTGAATTTTTCTAATTTTTACAAATTTAGCGATAACATGGCATACGCTCTCTCAATTTCAAATTATCCAATAACTAAAATCTCTATAAATCGATGTACTAAATGTAAATATTGTTACCAATAATAAACTAAAAAAGCATGATTAGTTACTAAGTTAGATTTTGTGTACATTAAGACAACGTCCGTACGGCCAGTAACTATACAAACTTCCTACTAGCTGCAGCAAGTTCCATGATTGATACATATCACTGTTCTTTCGCTTACCGAGAAGATGATTTAGATGTATCTGCATCTTGGCACATCGTTCCAATCTGGAATTTTAGCAACGCTCACTGTTCCACGTAACGTTTTTGTTTAGAGAACTTTCTTTGTCATCTACTGAAGAGTGTTTCCTAGTAGTTTCATTTTTACACTAGCCAAAAATATATGATCAAGACCAATCCATTTGAGAGACTACCAAAACAAAATATTAATAGAGTCAAGAATTATTATCGTGTATTTAAATAGACTACTGTTTTCTCGCACAAATAATGAAAATTCGTACTGGTAAATCTACAGAACTTAGAAAAATCAAAACATGAAGATTAATTGCAATCCAACAACGTTTTAATAAGAAAACCATACACAAATAAATGAACATATGTTGAAATTATCTCTAATATAAATCACTTACGAAATTTTTTTAGAGTTTGTCTCTTACATAGTACCTAATATAATACTCGAATAGTATATTGTCCCACCATGCAGACTTTTTAACATCGTCTTCGTTGTAAGTGAAGCTTCACTTACGATACTGAAACCCCTATCAGTTGACGCATATGATATAAATTTTAATAATTACTAATCATCAGGAATTCTTTTATTTAGCGTAAGCAATGCGTAAAAGTAATAATTAACAGAAAATTGTTGGTTTTATATGAATTACTCATCTTACTCAAAAAATGCTAAATCATCAAAATTCTATCAATGACGAAGTATATATTCTAAAATTTCTTATGTACATCTTGCATTTGTTAAGTGCCTGGATTTGAAAATTTAATTGAATACTAGTTAAACTCAAAAAAATTAAACGCTCATTTGTATCGTGACTAATATTAATGTATAATTGAGTTGTAATGTATATTTGTTTAATTATTGATGAAGAAGACCAAAATTTTCATTTTTTAACTTCTCTATCCATTATTTACTTAATTTTACATTTTGGGCAACTTCCGGAATTTTAAAGTTACTAATAATAAGCAAGATGTTAATTAACAAATATTTTTAGACCACTTTATTTATACCAAATCGAATGTTTATTGATAGAGAATTTTTAGAAAATGTATTACATCATAAGATCAATAAATACCGTTAATTTAACAAAACCCACGCCAAATTAAGAATATCTCTATTTGTAATTATAAAAACAGAGAACATCATCACATCACTCCCAGCGTAAAAATCTTTTCAGTTTTATCAATATTATTGTCAAAATTGACCAAAAGTAAGTTGAAGCAAATGTAACGTGTGATATAGAAAAAATTATTTGTTTAGACTGTTTTATTAAAAAGTGTGTTCATTGAAAATTAGATGTGCCCCATACTATACTAAAAACAAACGAATCTGAGAAAGTCATTGAAAATAAATTTTGAAGTCTCATAACAAGGATATTTACATATTCTTATGAATATTTTCTGTAATTATTAACTTTTAACATCAAAAACATATCCAATTAAAATTCTGTATTGGAAATTTAAAGGTTTATATATGTGAACATTTCAATATTTTAGAAGCATGAAGAAATTAGGGTTTTACAATATTTCGCTATTATAATGTCAGTAGTAAAGATACTCTTACTAACTGTAACCCATATCGCAATTCGATCTTAATCAGAGTTGAAGAAATATGAATATCTTCATAACTATTACACAGCCAAGGCGAAAATTGTTTTTCCAGTAATAATTCCTGAGACCACGAGATCTGGCTGCAGTCGATAAAAAAAGTGAGTTTTGAACAAAAATTTTTTCCTATCAAAGAGCATACTCAAAATTTTGCAGAAGTATCTTTATTGAAATATCATAATATAACAATGCAATTGCGACAACATGATTGTACTATCATGTTTCCCGTCAGCAAAAGTTCACATATGGAATACAAGTCATTAAAATAAGTGCAGAATAAAAAATATTAAAGCAGTTATTAGTAGAAGAATACACTTTTCTCACTTAGCATTTACATAAGTAAATTACTTACAAATCAGTCTTTCCAACCTATAATTAATGACTAATTTCATTTTTTGTCTAAACTCTTTCAGACTTTACTGATTAAGTAATTGAATTTTGGTATGTGTGTGTATTGAGTTTTCGTTAAATTTACCAAAATTTTCGCTTATACCTCCACATTAGAAATTATTTCTTAATAAATGTTTCTTATTATTTCATTGCATCTCTGTCTGCTTTTTCATTCCCCACGGCTTATAGTAAACAAAGCTTGCTAATTTGGCTTGAAATTTCATTCACCAAATGTGGCCTACTCCTACCTTTACAGATTATTAAATTAACCAACATTCCCCTTTCTCTATTTTTCATATATCTATTGTTTGAGATACTACACGCCTTGTCTATCTAGTACCTACCCGTCATTTATTAATAATATTTATTATATACACTGCACTGTACCTAGTATTATTAATTTATCACCCTTGAAAAGCTTATGTATCTATTCGTGGTGCCCCAATTGACTTTTCACATACATCTATGTATAATTTCTTTGACTTGGCTACCCTATATTTGCAGTTAAATAACTTGCTTATGCCATCTCAGTATGCATTTAGTATATATTTTGCGTTTTTCTCTATTCTGTACGGATTGGTGCATCATATATTTATGAATTCTGTTATACACTTGCACAACATTGTCTGTAGTTTTATGTTAACAATTTAACTGTAATATTTTATGCACAAAAATAATCTTGTAGCTGAGTAGCACTTAACTACGAACCGAATCTTGGGTTGCGCACAAGTAACCATGCTTGATATTAAGAATATATTTGACCTACGGATCGAGGGTTTTGATCGAATTTTCTTTTACTATTCTATTACTAATATCCTTAAGTTGGAGGTTTGATTACAAGACTAAAATATATGAAACAGACTTAGCAATTTCACATCTGCCCATGTTACAGGTGTTTATTTGTCGTGTCAATGTTAACTTAGTAAACAGACAATATAGTTGTGATTCTGATGAAATAAATACGATAGTTCAAAGAATTTATTGTGTAAGATCTACTCGACGAAGTAGACAGGGCGACAACCTAACAAGCTTATCAACAATACTAATATTA
>WMKJ01000191.1:0-16881 GCA_009733715.1 Herpomyces periplanetae | reverse complement strand
CGGCAAATCATCGGAGAAATGAATACAGAAGGAGAAATGGGTGTGAAAGAAGGGGAAGGTGCCAAAGGGGGGAATTCAGGAACGGGGGAGACGAAAGGGGAAAGCGGGAATGTAGGTGAAAGCACGACGGGGAGTGGGGGGGCAAGTGCGATGGGAGGAGCAAGTACGGGATTGGATGATGAATTGTCCGATATTCCTGTGGATATGAGAGTTATGGTGGCAGCGGAGATTGCAGCGTTTAGAGAACGAAGTAATCGACGGGATTTCGAACGGGCAAAACGAGAAGAAGAATTGGATAGTTGTATAAGAAGTAAGGCAACTAATCGGATAAGTTGCATTGAATCAAACTCATTGGGGAACCTAAGGCCATCCCTATCAGGAGTTAATGGTATACCAGTCATTAATATAACGGGAAAATCGGGAGATGGGGGAATTGATGGTGATAGTGGGAGTAAAGCGATTGGAAATATTGATAAACTTCAAAGTCAGCAATTAACGACATTTTTAAGTTGGATAAAAAGTGTAACGGAGGATTCGGATGCAAGTGATTCAGAGTTAGAATTACGAAGGCAAAGTAAGAAACAAGCTGAATTAAGTAAAGCTTACTTGGAACAAGAAAGACGATGGGAAAATCGGGAGAAAAGTAGAGCAGCAGCACTTGAAAGGGAAAAAATACGTGATGAAGAGGAAAGAGTAACGATTGAACGTAAAAGAAGAAATATGGCGAAATATTTACGTGAGTGGGATGATGAAGTTGAGTCTACGAGACGATCTGTGGATTATTATGCAGATCATGCATTTTGGTTACGAAGACGTACAGCATTTCGTTTACGAGAGATTGCCAATGACAATCGAAATCGTACATGTGATGGAGATGAAGAAAATAGGAAATTTGATGTTATAACTAACCCAACAGATACAAGGATACATGGCGAAGTTGATACATCAGTAACAGGAAGTGGTAATAGTATTGATGGAAAATCCGGGGAACGATTTATATACCGGGAACCACAAAAATTCAAGATGTCATTGGGCAATGCAATTAATCAGAAAGTTCAAAGCAACGTTTTTGGAGCTGCACGTCGTACGGCATTTGAAGTAGAAGGATTATTAGAAGGTGGAGAAGATGGGGAGAGTAAAGTTAAACGTAGTCTCCGACCCATTGAACCCATAACAGGAGAAGCAATATCAGAGCATAAGGGACAAACAACCGGTATGCAATCGGATGGAGAATCAACAGGTTCAATTAAAGTTAAAAGTTCAAGAAACACTCAAGTTCGAAGTATAATGAATAAAGTAGAGCGTAAAGAAGCTGCTCGACAATTAGCCAGTGAAATACCGACTAATGAAGAGGATATTTGGAAGTGGAAAATTGATTGGGAACTTATTGATGAAAGTATTATAACGGAACAACTTAGGCCATTTGTTGAAAAGAAAATTGTCGAGTATCTTGGCGTACAAGAGCAGATGTTAGTCGATATGATTGAGGAGCATGTACGTGGACATGGAACAGCCCAAGACTTGATTCGAGAACTTGAGGAGGTAAGTTAATCAAAGAGATGAAGAGAGTAAAGGATAATGTGAAACTGACATAATTTAACCATTAATATAGGCATTGGATGATGGAGCCATTGAGCTTGTAAAGAAACTTTGGCGAATGATAATATTTTTTGTTGAGAGTGAAAGACGTGGAATAACGGCTTAATTGTCAAGGTATACATTCCCGTTAATATAGAATAGGAATAGTATGGCAATGAAGTGTTAAAAGATCATATCCCATATAATGAGTGAAGCGCATAAGGTACAGGTAGCCCAAAATAGTATGGCAGCCGATGAAGTACGTTGACTTGCTTTTAACAGTTGTTTGTTAGCGTTAACAACATTGTGAACAGTTGATAATGCATCTTCATGTAATGTGGTTATATGATCGGATTGTGAAGCTATTTCAGCTGCGAGTCGCGATTGCAAGGTAGATATAGTGTATATAGACATTTGAGTATCGCGTAAGCGCGCCAGATCATTTTGGGCTTGTTGGACGATAAAATCTTCCTCGGCACGGATTTGCTGCAGCATTTTAGGTGAGATTTCTCGTTGTAAAGCCGATAGTTCAGCGTCATCATCGTCATCGTGATTATTGGGGGAGGCAATGTTAGCCTTTATATTATGTTTTGATTCATGCTTAGTGAATAAGGGAATATTAGAGGGTGAACTAGCATAGTTTGAACGAAGACGTTGTCTTTCTTCCCAAACGCTTAGCATACGAGCATGCTTTAGGCCAGCAGAGCGTAATTCACGGCGTAAGTAGGCCAAAATTTCATCCCACATTAACGTCAAAGTTTTAAGAGAAAGTTGAGAAGACTGATCCGTATTTAAAGGGGAAGATTCATCTGTTAAGCCGAATAAGCGTAAAATCTGATCGTGCTTTGATGAAGGTTTTGTCGGGTACACGGTTAAATAATGAGCTTTAACACGTTGCCCTAACATGGTTATACTGCTGGAAAGATTGTGAAGTAAAGCTTCAGCATGTTCATCAACCATTTGTCGTTCTGATGTACTGAGTGAAGCTGTTGTAGCCGATTTAATCTGGCGAGAAACGCGTGTACGAGCTAGGTACGTGGGCCGAATTGAATCGAGGTAATTTTTTAAGTTAAGCGTTTGGCCGAGCTATACACACGCGCGTAAACCGACATGAAGATTATGAAGTATGATTAATTTGTTAGTTAAACATATTTTGTTCGGTTTTATTTTTTTGTTTCCTTTTCATTTAAGTGAAAAGGATGAGCATCATGAGAATAATTTATTTCACTAAATCAAAACGTACTATGGAGTAAGCTTCACGAAGATATACATTATTATTAGTGGTATGATGATGATGATGATGCTGAATTTGCGAGGAAGATAACTGACGAAAAACAGAGGTTATATCCATGATGATAGTTTTGACTTTTGATAGAATGAATGAATTCAGAGCAAGTTTTGAAAAAACAATTTCCCTAAAGTATTTGAAAGAAAAATAATTTTTATTGTGCAAAAATTTCCCTCAAAAATAGACGCGTCTGATCACGTGGATGCACCGCCCCCGATGGGGAAGAAGAAACGTACGGACACGTGAGGGGGTGGCGATGCATGATTGTGAACCTTTGAAAAATATTTTTGAGCTGATCCAGAATACGCTCATTGATAAAATACATTTTATATTGAACTCTAAAGTGACAAAATAATCTTCAGATTTACAGTATAAATGATTCTTAACTTATCAAAGGGGAAAGTTTTAGAAAGGATTCCATACACTACGCTACACTAATTTAAAGTAATGGACGTGGTTCGCACGGCCATTCAAAAATGTCCGTTTATGCGGTTAGTTTCAACAGGAGGATTACGCGGAATATGCTTAAATAGTACAAGTGAGAAAGGACGATTTATACGAGCTTGTGCAGATAAGTGTCCCATGGCAAGAAATGAGTGTAAACCAGGAATAGGATGTGGGCGTGAGGCTTGTATAGCTTGGGCAGAAGAAAAATTGGGACAAATGACAAGTGGAGGGGAAAGTTTAACGAATGGGCGAAAAGTTTATTCAGTAGATTGTACAGTGGACGGTGGAATGAGTAAGGGAGGAGTATTTGCTTATGAGGACTTTTACGGAGAGGAAATTATGAAAAAACATCGGGATAAATCATATCGATATTTTAACAACATTAATCGATTAGCTAGGGAATTTCCTCGAGCTCATACGGATAATGAAGGACAAAGAGTGGTAGTTTGGTGTTCAAATGATTATTTGGGCATGGGAAGTAATGAGCGAGTTTTGAAACGAATGAAAGCAGTATTGGAAAAGTATGGAGCAGGAGCAGGAGGAACGAGGAATATTTCAGGTCATAATCGCCATGCTATGGCGTTAGAAGATACTATTGCACGACTACATGGGAAAGAAGCAGGATTAGTGTTTTCGTCGTGTTACGTTGCAAATGATGCCACCCTAACGTTACTAGGGTCAAAGTTACCGGGATGTGTGATACTATCGGATAAGTTGAATCATGCATCATTGATTCAAGGGATTCGACATTCGGGTGCGAGAAAAATGATATTTGAGCATAATGATGTTAATGATTTAGAGGCTAAATTGGCAAGCATACCAAGGCATACACCTAAGATAATAGTTATTGAAAGTGTTTATAGTATGTGTGGATCAGTTAGTCCGATATCGCGAATATGTGATTTAGCAAGGGAGTATGGAGCGATAACATTTTTGGATGAAGTTCATGCAGTTGGGATGTATGGACCACATGGAGGAGGAGTAGCGGAACATTTGGATTTTGAAAGGCAAAAGTTGTGTAATGGGAGGGCGAGGGATAGTGTGATGAGTCGAGTGGATATAATAAGTGGAACATTGGGTAAAGCGTATGGATGTGTAGGAGGGTATATTGCGGGGAGTGGAGGGTTGATTGATATGGTACGATCACTTGCGCCAGGGTTTATATTTACCACGAGTTTACCTCCAGTTATATTAGCAGGAGCGAGAGAAGCTATTGAGTATCAGATGGAGAATGATAAAGATAGAAAGTTACAACAGATTCATACACGACAAGTGAGGAGGGCATTGAATGACGTGGATATACCAGTATTGGCAAATCCGTCGCATATAATTCCGGTACTGATTGGAGATGCAGAGTTAGCGAAAAGAGCGAGTGATGCATTGTTAAGGGATCATGATATATATGTTCAATCGATAAATTATCCCACGGTACCCGTTGGACAGGAGAGGTTACGGATTACACCGACACCGGGGCATAATGAAGTTTTACAGGGACAGTTAGTTGAAGCGTTGGATAAAGTATGGCGAGAGTATAGGTTGAGACGGACGAGTGAATGGTTGACAATGTACGATATGCCACAGGGGATGTTGGGGGATGGAGTGAAGCCGTTGTGGACGAATGAGCAGTTGTTGGTGCGGTGAGGGGGAGAGAAGGGGAGAAGAGTGTAGCATAGCGCAGGGTAGTATAGGTATGGAAAGGATAAGATAATGCAGGGCGATGGAGCTGAGTGTAGTGTAATAGAGTGCAGCGCAGTAGGCTGTATGGTGGTAGAGTGCAGCGCAGTAGGCTATATGATGGTAGAGCGCAGCGCAGTAGGCTGTATGGTGGTAGAAGTGCAGCGCAGTAGGCTGTATGGTGGTTGAAGTGCAGCGCAGTAGGCTGTATGGTGGTAGAGTGCAGCGCAGTAGGCTGTATGGTGGTAGAAGTGCAGCGCAGTAGGCTGTATGGTGGTAGAGCGCAGCGCAGCAGAACGCAGCGCCGTTGAATCCACAAAGCCAGCAATGTACAAAATAGGAAATTGTGGGAGCTGCAAGTGCACATGTGGGCATTAGGCAGGCGCACATCGCATCAGGCAGGCGCAGGCAGGATCATACGAGCAATCACGTGAGAGATTAGTCATCGAAGCTCTGAATTTTGGGGCGAAAAATTATTCCAAAACCCTTTTTTCTTTCCTCCAAGTATTCATCAACTCTTAACCAACTTTTTGTTTTTAATTTACCTTCTACCCTTTCGTATAATTAATTATCCAAGCTTCTCGTATTAAGTTAAGCGCGAATATAAAGGGTTAAAAAAGCGCGTGCTTGTATTCGTATCAATAATTACGTGATTGCTTGGATAAACTTCATGATCTTCAAATGATATCAAAAACCTTTGTATCCTTAATTTTATGTGATACGAATTAAAGTTCAATTGGAGGTTGACAATACAGTTTTAGATTTACATATACAACACTATAATATCGCGTCAAGGAATTTATAAGAATGGCATGCGTAAATATTTCAAATATATGTGAACCAATGAGTCTACAGATGGCACAAACATTAATTCAGGAAGGCAATGATAGTTCAAGAAAATCTATACTGTACTCTATATTCTCTTGTATAATGGATAATATTTCAAATGAACGTGAAATGGGGCAGCTAATTCAAGGAGTGGGACAATGGAGTCAAAATGTTTACGGACTTGATTGGCAATTAGTATTAACGGACACACTTAGCATGCGAAAAATTGATAGTATGGAAAAGGTTTTAAAAAATGTTGAGGTTAATACACAAATTTTAAGGGAACACCTAGAAGGATCAACATTAATTAAATTAGGGTTGGTACGACCAACCTTTGAACGAATGTGTATTCGACACTCTACAAGTGCTTTATACACTATGCCAACGTATAATTTACTGCGTGAAGCAAGTGAAGCTTTTGCAAAGTTAATAACGGAATTATTCGCAAGGGCGAATGGAGAAGCACCCAGCAGTGAATGGGTAAAGGAAACGTATGAGAGGGTTCGGGGAATTATTGGAGCATTTGACGTTGATGCAGGTCGAGCTTTGGACGTTTTATTAGATGTTAGTGCTAATCTTCTGGTTAAACATTTTCGGTTCTTTGTTAAATTATTAAGGATTAGTGATTGGTGGATTACGGATGATACGAGGATGGGTAAAGAAGATAGAAAGGGATGGTGGAAAGGATTACCGGGATGGGGAGAACGAGAATGCGCTGGATGGACCGTATCAGAAAGTGAAAAAATTGAAGCTGGTAAAATGCGTGGAGAAAGAGATAGATGGTTCTGGCGAAGAGTAGAGAAAATTGGAATGGTTGCATGGTATGAGACAAGCGGATATGAGTATTTAGAAAGGGAAGAACTGGATGAACTAATACAGGGAGAAAGTGGAATTAGACGGGAATGGCTTGAAAAGACGGGGATGAGAATGAAGTGGGGGAATCGAGTAGCGGCGCAGTTATTAGGTTTTAAATTTCGGTATTATTGGGAACGAGAAACTGGGGGAGAAAGTGTACCGGACAATTTAGTTTATTTAACAGCTTTATTGATAAAGATTGAATTTATTTCATTGATGGATATTTATGAGCACTTGAACGGGGCCGATACAGCGATTGAAGCATGGGGACGGAGGAAGTTACGGGAAAAACGGGGGGGAGATGGAAGAGTGCGAGGAGGAGGTGTGGAAAATGCATTAACAATGGCGGGAGCATTGAGTGATGATACAGTTGTAGGGGGGGGAGGAGGAGGAGGAGGGGGAGATGGACGCATAAACCAAGGGCATAGTAGCTATGGAAGCAACGTGCGAGAAGGAGAGACTACAAAGGGCCGAGGGGGAGGTGATGAAGGACCGGAAAAAGGAATTGGAGAACAAAAGATCAGTTTACTCAAAAGTTTACTTTGCATTGGAGCATTGGGAGAAAGTTTATTCATGCTTGGAAAATTTCCATGGCTGTTAGAAGTTCATGAGGAATTATTAGAATATATTTTTCGAATAATACATTATTCGATTGCACCATTATACGAACAATGTAGACCATTAAACAAAAGAACAACTTTACGAGAAAGTAAAGGAATTGAAGTTGAAATTTCTGGCTTAACTCACCATCATTATCACCAGGCACAAACTAATGGAAGTATAAAAAGAGTTGAATGGGCAAATCGAAAAGTATTAAGATGGGGACAACTTGACAGAAATGGAGAAGGAGGAGAAAGTGTAGATTATCGATTCTACTGGGATGAATGGAGTGATAACATACCACAATGTCAAAACATAAAAGAATTTTTTACATTAACATCAAGTTTAATGAAAATAATTGGATTTCGGATTGGAATTGACGTCCAACTTTTAACTAAGGTGATTCGAATAGGAAGGTGGAGCTTGGGGCAAGATAAACGGTCGGAGAATTATTCAAGATGGAAGGAACTATGTGGAGAGATGATATTGCCCGGGCTAAGTTTTACTAAATGTAACGTAGGAGTTGTGAATGAGGTGATGGAGCTTTTGAAACATTTTTCAACGCATGGAAGATTTACTCTTTATAGAAGGTGGATTTCCACATATATGAAACAGGATGAAATCCTGTCAACATTTCATATTTGTGCAAAACTTGAAACAAAAGATATCATGAAACGTATTAGTAAGACAAATACGGGGAAAATGGCAAGGTGGCTTGGTAAAGTGGCTGTGTCATTTCCGGGGAGTGTTTTTCAGGTTATCGTGAACCAAATTGAAAGTTATGATAATTTAATCGAAGTGGTAGTTGAATGTGCGAAATATTTTACATTTTTAGGATATGATGTTTTGGTTTGGTCGGTTATACAGGCGGTTAGTGAATCTGGACGTAAAAGATTGGCTCATGATGGTATGGCAAGGTCGGGTTGGTTAAAGGGTTTAGGAAGATTCATCGGCGAAATCGTTCAAAGATGTGATTCTGTTAAAGTTTGGCCCCTACTAATGTATGTTAGTAGAGAAGTTGAAATGGGAAATTGGCGTGAACTGGAGATTCTTGAACAGATTATATATAGTATGACGGGTATACGTGCTGATATGCCTAATGATTTAACATTTAATCATACTGTTAAATTGGCATCATTGCCACAGAATATTGTTAATTCCGGAATTCGTTTAATGAATGGGCTACGTGAAAATAATCTTGCGGCAAGGTTACTTATTGGTATATGTCAAGCTCGTTCAAATGTTGAATGGAGTGAAACGAATAATACATCATGCCAATTTGTTAACTCACAACAGGAGTGTCAAAAAGTTGTCAGTCATGATATTGATCGTATTCAAGAAATTTTGGTTCAGTATTTATACATGTTACGATTATTCACATCAGTTGAACAATTTGAAGATATGATACCGGATTTTTATACATTAGTATCGGATTATGGTATTGAACCTTATATTGCCATGATAATATGTCGGGAAAGTATAGCAAAACGACGACGGTCAGGAGAAGGATGGGGAGTTGTCAAAGCAATGGTTACATGGATGGAAAATGGTAAATTAATGGGAGCAAATGATGGAGAGGATTTACAATTTTTTGGGGGATTTTGGCAAACTGATTTATCACAATTTCCTTACGATGAAGTGGAGGGGAATTGTAATGGAGAAAACGGAGGAAATTTATCAAGGGAAAAATTATCAGAGTTTAACAACGGTATGGATTGTAGTGTATTAAGGGAGGATGAGAGTATGGGAGTTGAAAGTTTGGGACCATGTAATACTCGGGCTGATTCGTCGGATGAATCTCGTGAAGAGGAAGGAGAATTGTCATGTTACGAATGGGGAATGGGACAAAGGGTACGAAGTGCGGCGGAATATGATTGGATTATACAAGAATGTTTTCTTCGTCGTATAACATGGGGATGGGGAGAAGGGGAAGTTTGTGGAAAGTTGTTATTTTCGGGTCAATTGGAGCGGATTGATAGTAGGGAGTTACTGGAAAGATTTTTAGAGGAAAAGAGAATTACGGGTATGATATATGAATTAACGGGGGGGGAAGCGGAGAAGTTGGGACTATTTATGTTGGCGGTACTGCGAGAGTTGGATGGATGGCATAAAAGTGAAGAGGAGTTTAATTCTCATGGGAAAAGTTGGTGTATGGGATGGGAAGAGTTTCGGAGAGTGTTATACAGATGGCATTCACAATTGATGAGTGGAATTAAGACATGTTTAACGAGTGACGACTGGATTATTCGAAGAAACTGTATATTTTTTGTGAAGAAGATAGTTGGATATTTTCCGGCGATTAATTGGATAGGAAAGCAATTGTTGGAGATATTGCGGAGGATGAGCAATGATGAATGGAGGGAAGATTTGAAGATATCAGCGATATCGTTGATGAATGAAATGTCTAAACGGGAGACTGAATGGTTGATGCCACAGGCATTTCGGATTAATGATCCGACTCAGAGAGCGAAACGTGTAGCTATGAATGGGGGGAATGTTGAAAGTGTTAGAGAGGGGGGGGAAAAGGAAGTTCGAAGGATGGTAGAAGGGGGAGGGGACGAAGATTGTCGAGGGATGGGAGAGGTGGAGGAGATGGGGGAGATGAGAGAGATGGAGGACATGGAGGACATGGGAGGGATGGAGGAGAATGGGGAGGTTTATGAGGGTGAAGGGGGTGAAGATGGTGATGGGACAACAGGTATGAATGAAGGGATAGAGGAGGGAGAGATTGATGGATTACGGGGAAGAAATGGAGGTAGAAGAGGGCATTTATTTGTGAAATCACCACAACAAAGAGCATCATCGAGAGGAGTAAGGAAGAGACGACATGAAGGAAGTGAAGAGGGTAATGGAAATGAATTTATAGATCAACGTGAGGATTTGATGAAGCGGATAGGTAGTGAAAGAGATGGAAACACAATTGGAACGATACGACGGAGCCGAGATGGTGAAGGAATGTTTGGAACGACGGGAACGGGATCAATTGCAGCACAAAACTCCACATCATCCACGACAGATCATGCTCGTGAAGCCATTGAATCGCTCATCACGAGTATGAATCAAACTACAGGAGCACCGATTGGGCCTCGACATTCTGGAGGAACAAGATTGAGTAGTGGTAAAGAGGATAAACGATTTTATGGAATTCATTCAATACTACAGGACAAAGGAAATGGGAATAATAATTCGACAGGACCGAGTATTGGGAATGAATCAAGACGAGAATTTTTCGATAGAGAGCGATCATATCATCATTCACATCATCATCCACCTTCTGGACCACATGGTGGAGGATATCGTCAACATGGACATCATGGACACGGACACGGACACGGACACGGGCATGGACAAGGACAAGGACATGGACATGGGCATGGACATGGACATGGTCACAATAATAATCATGGACATCATGGTAACTCAAGATCTTCATCATTACTTCGAAGTGGATTAACAATTGATCAAGTAACGGGAGGATCATCATCATCATCATCAAATGGGACACAACAACAACAAACATCAATGTTACTCAGTCATCGGAAACGAGTAAGATCATCATTTGACGATTCACCACCTCCTGGAACCATATCAACATCGACAACAGCAGCAGCAGCAACAGGTGGAGGATCATCATCATCATCTTCTTCTTCAACAATCAATATTGGAGGGGTAGGGAAACGGGTTCGTCGAGGTGTAAATTCTTCACACCATTAGCCAAGGGAGAATTAAGTAAATGGTGCTGAGATGAATATGGATTGCGAGAATTAGATTGTTTAGGTGAAGATGATAAAGATGGATCGGATTCAGGACGAATCAAATTATTCATAAATTCATGATAATCATAATGACCATGGGATCCAGGCATACATCTTTTCATCTCAAGAATAAGATCTTCAGGAATAAGTGAATGGCGCAAATCAACTTCAGTAACATAAGATTTACCTTGAGCAACTTCACGAAAGCTTTCCAAAACTTGTTCAGCAGAATTGTGATCTTCAGTAACATCAACCATAAATCTAATAAATTGCTCAAAAGTTGCACGATCACGATGTCCACTTGTCTCCTCAAAACGAGCGTGCATTTCAGCTTCATCATAAACTAAACCAAGACTTGCCAGAGCAGCAGAGAATTCCAATTCATTCAAACTATTTGTACCATCACGATCGAAATGCCGAAAAACGGATTCAAATTCTTCGAGTTGCATTGGAGTTAAATTGGTCATATTACGAGCAACCATTTGATTTTCCAAAAAGGCAAATTTCTTTTGAACACTTTGTTTAACCAAACCCATTTCATACTTCAATTCATCATAAGTATAAGTTGTGAAATCATTTTCTTCAACATTAGCTTCAATACAAGCTTGCTCTAAGTTTGCTAATGTTTTGAGGGATTGTTCAAGAGGTGGACCTATTTCACCAATAATTGCTTTAACACGTTCAACTTGAACGTCAAGATCCCCTTCCATACAACTTATTGAACCCGATATACGACTTAGAGTTGTTGCAAAAGCATTAGCTTCGTTTGCAAAACGTTTTCGAAGATCAGTTTTAATATCCCGTATAGTTTCATTAATACGTCGACTCATTTCACGTTCCGATTGGGATAAACCTGTCCAGCCTATTTCCAATGCTTCTAAAGTTAATTCTTTAGGTGGTGTATACCCTTTTAACCGGTACGTTGCTAATTTTGTACGAATATTTCCCAGTAAATTAACCAAATCACTCTTTTCCGCTACCCAACGTCGTTTTAATCCACATTTATACTGTGTAAATGCCGTAGCTAAACCCTTAGCTTGAGCATAAGTTCCATGAAATTGACTTTCATTCCACGTACGACGTTGTTGGCTAATTTGACTTAAAAGTTCATCCATTCGCCGTTCATAAGAATTTTGCATTTCCCAAACACTTTGCAAATTTGCTACGAATTTTTCAACTCGACGTCCCGCATTTTCAACTCGTTCCATTTGTGAAAATGCGTGAAACCAATGTGCAATATACGTCATTAAACTCCTTTCGTCCGGTTTTGCAACGTCACAAACATCTTCTACATCTAAAAGGTCCGGAATTCCAATCTCTTCTGCCGCAATTTTAAATGCAAGTTGCATATTTGAACGATGGGCCTGTCGATTTAAATTATCATAATCCATGAGATCAGGACGATGAATATCCAAAAGGGCACAAAATGCTAATCCATCGTTCCAACTCGTTGAAAAATCTCGTACACAAACTCCTTCGTAACATGCCGTTTTGCGTTGACACCATAATAGGAGTCCTTCTTTGGCGCTGAGTCCTTCTTCGTTAATATCACTGATAGTGAATCGTGAGATTAAAGTCCAGATAAGGCCAAGAATGATTTTACCGTTACCGTCTACCACGTCTTCCGCTCCGATATTTGTCATTTGGATCCCTCGACGTTTGATAAAGTTTAAGGCCGTGTTAACATTTTCAAATTTTTGTACTCTTAACCGTGGACTTACGGCATAACGCCCTAGACTTTCTCCACCTAAGATCTCCAGGAGATGGATGAGCACAACACCATCCGAAAGGTCTGTTACTAGGTTGTGTACTTGAACTTGACGAGGTTTAAGTTTATTATTGACCCATTTGGTGAACGTTTTTTCTTGAACTTCCACCCACTGTTTTTCGAGCAACGCCATGGCCCCGACGCAGCGGGGGCCTGCTAACCCACACGATCGAACTGCCCGTGTTGTTAAGCTTTTGAGTTTTAACCACTGCCCACTCACGCACACACTCTCTCGTAATACACGTATACGCATCGCTTCACTTCCCCGCCCTTAACACCCTCAGCTTCCCCCTTCCACCCGCTCCCACGTATACCCTTCCTCACGCACCAACCGCGCTATCTTCTCTGCACTCTCCTCTTTACTCAACCTCACCTGTCGCATACTATCCCGCTCCCGTATCGTCACACTCCCATCATCTAAACTAGTAAAATCTACCGTCACTGCATACGGTATCCCCAACTCATCATTCCTCGCATACCTTCTCCCAATACTCGCTGATGCACTCCCATCAACTCGTACACTCAATAAATAAGGTTCCCTTCTCATCATCTTCGCTATACTTTCACTCATCAAATGCATCTTCTTATCATTACTCAATGGTAATATCACCACTTTAATAGGTGCTATCCTCGCTGGAAATGATAATACACTCCGCGCTTCATCCCCACTCCGCGTCCAAAATACATGCTCAAATATCCCGTATATTATCCTTCCTATTCCAAAACTCGGCTCAATCACATTCGGTATATACTCCCTCGTATGACGCACTCTTGTTTGCTTTTCAATTGTAACCATTTCCTTATCCAACATAACCCCTCTCCCTCCCATCTCCACCCTCACCTCCCCCCTTTCTTCCATTTCCTTTGCCATCTCCTTCAACCTATCCTCATCATACTCCTTCATCTTCTTCTCAATCAACTGTACCTCTCCCTTAAACTTAGGCCCCATAACCTTCTTATTCACTTCTACTCCCCATTCATCCACCTTCACCGGCTCCTCCAACGTTTGTCTCACCACTAAATTAGCTCCCGTTACTCTTCCATGGGCTTTCAAATCATACGCGCTTCGATCTGCACACCCCACACATTCTATCCATCCATAACTCGTCAATACTTCCCCATCCCAACAATCCTTTGCATAATGTGCCATCTCTTTACTCAAATGCTGTCTAAATCGTAACTTTTCCTTATCAATCCCTACACTTATCAAAAAACTTTGAATCCGCACTAAAAAGTATCCCAAACTTTCATTATCCACTATGCCTTGTTTGACCGCTTCTCCAATTTTCCAAACCTGCCACTCTCCTTTACCCTCTCCTTCTTCCAACTGCCATTGTCGCGTCACTAAATTCAATTCACAATCTTTAACCTGATCAAACTTTTCATGTCGTTTTCCCCCTTCCGGATCCACAAAATACTCAATTTCGGCCATAAGAAATTCCCGTACCCTCAATAATCCACTCCGTGGAGATATCTCATTCCGAAATGATTTACCTATACTTGCTGATGCAAATGGCATGCTCTGATTGTTAAATTCAAGTAATTTTTGAAAATTCGTAAATTGCCCTTGCGCTGTTTCTGGCCGTAAATATCCCACCATTGCTGAACTCGGCCCGATTTTAGTTTCAAACATGAGATTAAACGCTTCAGCATCTCCTAGTTTGTTTCCTGTACGTGGACTAGTAATATTATATTTTTGAATTATTTCACTTAACTCGTGCCCTTCAAAATTGTCAATTTGCCCAATTATTCTTTGGTATTCCTTTTGTTCTGTATTCCCTAATTCTCTAGATTGTCCTGCTACAATATACATTTTTTCCCCCAGTCGTTTTTCCAAAACTTCCTTGATAACATGGTCTGCCCGAAAATATTCACCCGTTGCCGCATCTTTACACATCCAGTCTGCAAATTTATCCGTATGCCCACTTGTTCGTAAAACGCTCTCCGGTGTGAGAATTGGTGTGTCAATTTCCAGCATACTCTCTTCAAGTACAAAATGTTGTCGCCACGCTTCCAAAATATTCGCTTGGAGTGCACAACCTGGTGGTCCATAGTCAAATAGTCCCTTAGGATGATCTGCATAAATTTCAAATGATGGGGTATAAAACATGCGTCGTTTTAACACTTGTTCCAAGTTATTTCGTTCAATTTCACCCTTGCCTTTACCCTGATCTGCCATATTCTTCATTTTTCCGTATTGTGCTGATGTTGTAACGTAGAATTTTCCAATAATGTTCACGATCCTGCTACGCCCCAAAAAGTGGAATTTGCCGTAATTTGCAATAAACATTCAATTATGCACAATATTTACTTGAAAAAGTCTTGTTTGGTAAAGTGTAAAATTTTAGGATGAGCCTTTTCCAATTTTCGCGTTGTTTGAAATTTGTATTGGTGAATGTTGCACCGGCCCGACGAATTTCCATGCGGATCAATTCTTTTCCGCCTCCGTCGTTGTCGCCAAAATTCACTTCGTCGCCTTGAAAAAAAAAAATACTTTATTCTGGTACACTTATAACTTCGTTTTCGAAATGGCCCCTGCTTCACTTAATCCTGCTCGTCGTCGTAATAAATGCTTACGACAGTCTGTTTATGCAAATTTTAAAAAATGTCGCATTAATGATAGAAGGCAACACCGTCTTCAAAGACGTAAACTCGAACGTTCTAATCCCTCGTTAGCTGCAGCTCGACGTTCTCAGAATCCCGTTCGTACACTAGAATCTAAGCGATCCTGGGACTCTCTGATTACATCAAAAGATATCACAAACAATTTAATCGGTCTTAACGTCAATATTAATCATATCCCACAGTCTTCTGCTACTCGTGACTCTGATTCCGAATCTGGTGAATGGAGTGAACTATTTAGCCATGATAGTGAAGTGTCGGATGATGATGACGTGGACCGTGAATTAATATCCTCGTGTGTCGACCCTCCTAAAATTCATACTCTCACTATGCAACGTGTACAAGAGATACTAGGACCATGTCCATCTCTACCCAAACTTCTCATTACGACTACGTTAACGGGTAGTGTACTTCATGAACAGGCAAAAGAATTTGCCAAATTATTTCCTACAGCTCACTACGTCCCCCGCAAAGCGCATAAATTTTCCCATTCCTTTTCCCTTCAAGATATAATTAAATTCGCTACTAACCGCCAGTTTACCATGTTATGCGTACTTGGTGAAATAGCCAAGCGTATTGATCGAATAACTATGATACAATTACCCTGTGGCCCACGCTTTGATTTCTCCTTAACCAACTGGATTCATCCATCACGTATCCCCGGTCATGGTACAGTCCCAAAGTATTCCTCCTTAAATGTCCCCGAATTAATACTTAACAATTTCAATACACCCCTGGGTCACTTGACAGCTCAATTTTTACGCCGTTTACTACCGCCTACACCTCATTTATCAGCACGTCAAGTAATAACTTTACACAATCAACGTGATTACATATTCTTTCGAAGACACCGGTATATATTTCGCAATAAACGTCCTACTGAACATACTGCCAAACTTTCCAACGGACAAAAAATCCACCACGCCGTACAAGATATACGTGCTGGGTTGCAAGATTTAGGGCCACATTTTACACTAAAATTACGCCGTATTACCACCACCGCCACTGGTACGGATTCCCTCAACTTTAACACAGTGATATGGCGATGGACAGGGCGCAGCGAAAAGCAACGCAATCACTCAGCCCTATAGGGCTGTCGGCCTATCCTTGTTCCGTGCCGCCCGGATAATCCTATCTCCGGCACCGGGGATTTTTCCATCGTCCAAACCTTTTTTTTTTCCATCGCCTAAATCTTTTTCTTATCTTCCATACTTTTTTTTTCCTTAAAAGTTTAACGCGCGTGCTGGAGATTTTTCTTGTACACGGGGAACCCTCTTCAGTAAATCCAGAATAAAAGGAAGAGAGGGAGTGTGTGTGTGTGTGTGTGTGTATGTGTGTGCGTGTGTGTGTGTGTTGAGCGGCAGTTTTATAACCTAACGTATAACAGCGTGCGTATACGTGTATTACGAGAGAGTGTGTGCGTGAGTGGGCAGTGGTTAAAACTCAAAAGCTTAACAACACGGGCA
>WMKJ01000108.1:0-40112 GCA_009733715.1 Herpomyces periplanetae | reverse complement strand
GTGATGCTGAAGGGATTGACTTTTTTAAAATACCGAAAACGGATAAAGAGAGTCCTAGACTGGTCGACGCTTTTAATACGATTACGCAAAATGTTAAATTTGGTAAATCCACTCACGTAACGGATTCTGCGCTTCTACGTCTAAAGGATCTCGCGTGTACATACTCTACCTCAAAGGCTATACCGTGCCGCATAGACAAATTTATTGGTAAACTTGCGTTAGAAATCCCTACTAATACATCAGATTCACTCGGTTTACTTGCCCAACTAGCATTACATGGACAAGCGCATACTACAGATCCGGATTTGATAAATCACGATACCATTACGGAGAATTCAGGGGATGATGTTTCTCATGATCTTGAAGCTTTACTTAAAACAGTGTTTACAGCGTGTGGCAGCACATCGGAAGCGAATCCCGAAGTTTCCGGAGTATGGATTAACGTTAACCCAGTATGTGGATCAAAGGACAAAGACATCCCTTCCCGAGCTACTTCAAGTTCGGCTGCGCCAGTATTATCAGCAACTTCATCATCATCTTCTCCATTACTTACACCACGTACAATTTCTCCTCTCGTTATACACAATGATTTGAATCTGACGCCCGATTACCTTTATAATTTACTAAACTCACCCTTACCTTGCTTGCCTCACGTTAATCATGCTAACTTTACAATTAATGTTTTACCTATACATTTACCCCTACCTTTTCTCCCAAATGTTGATCATTCACCTAAGGAATGTATACCCCCATTACGTAGCACTACTAACATTTCAGTTCCAACTACTCACTCAGTATCGACATCATCTTCAACTAATTCACTCGACAAGTCTAGTCAAGCTATGCTAGCTTTATCAGCATGGTTAAATAATTGTGTTAACACATATTTAACTCAATTTAACCTTTCGGCTCGTGAGTATAATCATCGTATACCCGATGATGGTGATGGTATTACCCCTGCTGTGCCAAGTATTGACTGTCATATTTCTACACCGTGTTGGTTTACCGTAAATGTTCAACCTCTACATGATGAACCTACTACGTATTCACATTCTTCTACTCCACTACCTCGCCAGGAATTCTGGTTAATCCAAACGTTTTCCCTCGCCTTCGCCGCCGCCGCCACCGAACCACCTGCGCCCCTTCTATCACGTGCTGCCCTCGTGGGGCTCCGCGTGCGCGTCGTCGAGTCCTAGTTGTGCACGTGATGCTGGCTCGGGCGATGACGTCATTGAGGAGAGGAAGTTTACGGAATTTTTCCAAAAAGTTTGAGCGCAACGAAAAGGGAAAAAAAAAGGTTTATTTGGGTTTACAAAATTTGTATTGCTAGTCATATTATTTGCAGAGGCTATTTGGGACATTTCCAGCAGTGTTATCGTTACGCGCTATGATGAATTAAGGGTATTGGTAGGAGGTGTAGTAGTGGTAACACAACCATGACTCGCATCGCTAACAGTTCGCGCAAACTTTTGTAAAACTACACTCGATTCATAAGATCTACTTAGTGGAGCTGTTGCAAAATCTTCCGATGTGACAGGTATCCAATCAATACGTCGAACCTGGGGGCGGGCGTCAATCCGAATTTTATCTCCATCCTTAACATGCGCAATGGGTCCGTTGCACGCTGCTTCCGGTACTATATGTCCTATAATAAATCCATGACTTCCACCGCTAAATCTTCCATCTGTAAGTAACGCTACACGATGTCCTAAACCGGCTCCCATAATGGCTGATGTTGGCTTTAACATTTCTGGCATCCCCGGTCCTCCCTTTGGTCCCGCATAACGAATTATCGCAACAATATTTTCTACGGGTTGTTGGGTCCTAGCGTCCTGTGGAATCAACGTTTGTGCTTCTAATGCCTGAATTAATTCATCTTCATGATTAAATACTCGAGCTATCCCCTCGAATACTTCTCCTTCTTTACCCGTTATTTTACCTACACTACCTCCTGGTGCTAAGCTTCCACGTAAAACCGTAATATGTCCGGTTGCCTTGATTGGTTCATTAATTCGTTTAATAATTCCCTTAACTTCAACCTTGTCAGATGCTTTAACTTGTGAACCAACTGTTGTCTTGACTATGCTACGCTCAAAAATATCACGCGCCGTTAAAGTATTTTCTCGTAGTGTTTTTCCCGTTACCGTCATCCCATCTCCCTTGACCAACCCTTCACCTATTAAATACTTGAGTAAAGCAGGCGTTCCTCCAATTTCATGGATATCTTGCATAACATAACGACCGGATGGTTTTAAATCTGCCAGTAAAGGTGTTTGATCACTAATTCGCTGAAAATCATCCAAGTCAAGTTTCACATTAAACGCATGCGCTATAGCTAATAAGTGAAGAACTACATTGGTAGAACCTCCCAGGACCATTGTTATTACTATTGCATTTTCCAGCGCTGTACGCGTTACAATATCTCGCGGCAAAATTTGTTCACGCAGCAAACCGTAAATTGTAGCTCCAACTACCTCACATTCAGCTTTCTTGGCCCCGCTCGCCGCTGGATTCGATGATGAGCCGGGTAACGTAAGTCCCATTGTTTCTAATGCTGTCGCCATGCTATTTGCCGTATACATGCCACCACACGCTCCCTGTCCTGGACATGCATGTCGAATTATTTTCCTGCGAACATCATCACTTATTTTGCCTGATATATATTCCCCGTACGCTTGAAATGCCGATACTATATCCAAATCTTCCCCTTGGCCCGAATTCGACTTTCCTTCAATATCCGGCATGCGTCCCGGTGCAATTGTCCCACCGTACACCATTAAGGCCGGACGATTTATACGTCCCATTGCCATAGCCATACCCGGCATATTTTTATCACATCCTGGTACAGTAATTAAACCATCGTACCACTGAGCGTTCATCACCGTTTCCACTGAATCCGCGATAATTTCACGCGATGGTAAAGAGTATCGCATACCATCTGTACCCATTGAAATTCCATCGCTAACTCCAATAGTATTAAATTGAAGTCCAACCATTTCATTATGTCCCTTTAGCGTAAAATTTTCCACACTTTGGCAAATTTGTCGACTAAGGTCGAGTAAGTGCATATTACACGGATTCCCCGTAAACCAGCTTGACGCGATTCCCACTTGACCTCGTTTCATATCGCCTTCTGTAAATCCTGTTGCGTATAACATAGCTTGAGCGGCACCGTGTGCTTTATCCTGAGTGATACGTTGGCTAATACGATTAATTCCATCATTATCTCTTTGTTCATTACTCCTACGCTTGCACGTTTGAGATAATGCTCTTGTTCTGACTAAACTTTTGGCCCGTACGATCCACTTTGGAAAATTCACCATGACTATCCAACTTCCACGTATGTACAATTTAACAATATCATATAATTTTCACCAAACTTAATGTAGAATTCAAACAACCGGCTTCGATCATCCACAAATTTTACTATGTACGCTCAATTTTATCCAGAACACTCTTCATTGTCTCATTCCATACATTAGTCCGTACAAAATACACGTACAATTATACACCCATAGCCCAACATATAAAAATTAATGCTTAAAGTATTTCTATTTTCTTAAACCCAAAAAATCCCTTGGTGCATTACTACCGAATTCTTTGTACAGTCCCGCCCCAACTTGGGGAACCGCGCGAAAATTTATCCGACTCGCACGTGCAAATTCGGATTAATTTAATATCGCATTCTCCGAATCGGTATTACTATTCACAGACATTCTATTGGCTGTTGAGCGGTACACGTGATTTAGCACGTGCTACCTCATTGCTTATCCACTAGAGCATTTTGGGGAATTACATAAGGAAGTTTTTTGATGTTGAAGGGGAAAAAATATTTTCCGGATTGGCGTGGAGGGCAAGGTAGGTAGAACTTTTATGGAAAAAATGTGGTTAGGGAGTGGGTATTAGGTTTACAATGAGATGTAAGTGTATGAAATATGATGGAATGTGTTAGTATCGATCAGATTAGTTTTGATGAATTCTTGATGTAACTTTGATAAACGAGAAAATGGGAAAGTATGGCACAACAAAGACAAGGATGGGAATACATGTGCGCTCACGTACAACCCGGTATACTTTAACATCGACAAACGAATGGTATGAGTTATAACATACACCCATATACATATGTATGCATACTTTAATACGATCAAATATCATATCAAATCTGTGCTTGCCATAAACCTATACACTCTCATACCTACATGCCAGGACCAAGAAATACGAAAGTGCGGTGCCGGAAAAATAAAACGCCGGCCCACGGAGGCCGATAGGACCGCCGGTAGAGAGTGGAAATCACCCGACCCGGGAGGGGACGGAGGGGCGAGGAGGGAAAAAAAGTAGAGAAGTGCATAGATGCATGAAACGGATTCATGGGTAAGCAAAAGTCATGCCCACATCTGTCAGATTTAAACGTAATACTCGAAAAATATAACCGGATGAACTCCCATTAACCTAATCACTTTTACACGTGAAGCATACAAAGCTTACTCTTCCTCACTCTCTGAGTCACTAACATCATCCGAACTCTCATCTAAGCGAGCTTCGTCCGCAGCCGGCGCTGGCTGGGCTGTGCCTGATCACATGACCATTAGTATAAAAAGCTGCTTTACACACTTTCGAAAGAGAATTTCTTTCTGCAAAAACTTTCTTCGTCAAAAGCACAAAACTTCAATCTCTTGCGTGCGTGAGTAGTTGGGTGCGCGCACTTGAGTGTGCGTATATACAATGATGATATTTATTCTATACACGTATACGCACATTCGCACTCGCACCCGCATTCGTACACACACAAGCACACGCATGCACGCACGCACACACGAACGTACGCACGAACGCACGCATGAAAATGTTTAAGTTTAAAAATGAATTACACTTACCTGAATTAACGCGCTGTTGGAATCGAGCTAACGTTGCCGTCATTTCTTGAATTTTACTTTCTTGTTCGTCTAATTTTGACGTTCGACTCTTCTTTCGTCCACTTATTTCCCCATCCCTTCCTCCTCTTGATGACCCACCTCCTCTACCCGCCCGGCCTGACCCTCTCTTCCCGCTTACCGATCCTCGAGGCCGATACTCAACATCTTCTTCATCACGGAAATCAAAAAATGCATCACCCTGCATTTCTCGCAAACTTGATATGCACGGCGCTGCAGGTGGTGGGGGTGGAGGCGGATTAACTGGTAAACCTTGCAACTGTCGAACGTATTGATATAATTCGTACAATATGTGATTCGGGATTTCATCCACAGATAACTCAATCTCATCCGATTCATCTTTCATACTCGGCATACCACTACGGATCACCTGAATAATATGCTGCATTTCGCTACTTAACGAATCGAGTGTTCCGATAAATTCGGCAATTTCTCGTTTTTGGTCAAGTGTCATAGCCGGAATCTTCTTCGTTTTACTACTGGCTTTCTTCGAACTAATCCCCGACCCCATTCCATCTCCCCCACCTCTTCCACCTCCCGCTACACCTGAACTTGCTCTCTTGCTATTACCGCTAACACCACTTCCTATTCCTCCACTTCCATGATGACTGCTACCCAAACCTCCACTGTGGTGATGATGATGATGATGAATATTACCACTACCACTTTTACTCAAGCCTATATCTTTTCCATTTTTCATCTTTCGGTCCTTTTTGTGGCCGCGTGGTAACACTCCACCTCCGGAAGTCTTCTTAAAGGATGTCCGTTTGGACAGGGCACCCATTTGAGTCGCTTCCATAATTAACTTGTTACTTTGTTCGGTTAATCGAGCAATTTGTTCTTGTATAGCTAATAATTTAGCAGTTCTCTCATTTTGCTCTCGTGCCGCGGCTTCATCTTCATCCTCTTCGTCTTCATCTTCATCATCTTCCTCAGTCAACTCAGGTTCCGGCTCGCTTACCGGTGTGTTATCGTTAATCCAAGCATCCTTTTGGGACCATTCACTCTCAAATACAGCTTGTAACCTTTGACCGAGAACGTGAACATGACTACCTTCAGCATTATACTTGAAGCAATTAGCAAACACTTGTTGAGCATCCGCGTAAACTTCTTTGGCAGTTCCGTAAAAGTTACTTTTCAAATTAGCGGCAATTGTGCCAAAATCCATAGGCTTTTTAATCACTTTATGATAATCAGGTATATTAAGTGCAACAGGGTCCACGGGTTGAAGGAATGGAAATGAGTATGCACTATGTTTTGATTTAAATAACTCCGAAATAACTCTTTCGGCAAATTTTAACTCCAGTGCATACTTTTTTTTCTTTGGTTTAACGCTTGAGTAAGGTAAATCTCGAGGTGGTGGTCGATGAATTTCCCGCTTAGGTCTGTTTGTTACTGAGCTATCTCGACGAATTAACGGGACACCGTTTGGATCTAATGCAAATGTCCCCGATGAACCCGGTGAGATTGCTGACGTTGCTGCAGTTGAACCCAAACTTGACGTTACCGCTGTCGCTGTTGCTGCAGTTGACGCCGTTGTATTAAGGGAGTTCTTGGATGAAGTTGTCGTAGCGGGTGCTGATGCCGGTGTTGCAGCCGCTGTTATTGTAGATCCTGTTGTGGGTAGACACGCCGTACTGGGAGTTATTGTTTCCATTGATGTTGACATTGATGTACTAGCGGGTGTCATTGGTGTGGCTGCTGTTGCCGTCAAAGTTGACGACGGTACTGGAGACGGCGCTACAGGTGTTGATTTGAGCCTTGACCCCCTTCTAGGCTGTGGTGGTCGAGTAGACGGAGCGGGAGGTTTCTGAAACTTTTTTGACGCGACAACTTGATCACGAGAAGGTAGTAAACTTAACAATTTTACAAAATAAACCTTTAAGGCGTAACCAGCTAGCGTAACTTGATGTTGTGCTCCGTTGAATAAAGCGCAATTATCAATCATCAAATCAAAATCTTCCATTAAATTGTCCGTTGAATTATAAACATTGTCCTTTAACTTTGTTTCAATCGTACTAAGATCCATAGGACGTTTAACAAGGTCAAAGTATGTAGGTAGGTTCATCTTGACAGGATCAACGGGTTCTGCGAACCACATTCCATTTTTGGTTTTTTTTGCTTTGCGTAATTGTTCGAGTATGTATTTATGCTGAACTTCCGTTATAGGTTCCGAATCAAAATGCTTTAACGTCATGATTTCCACTAAATTGGTAGACGTGCCAGCATCACCTGTTTGGGCTACAGTCGGTACTCCCCCCCCACAATTATTATTTGGATACCTTATTTCTTCACCACCGCTATCATCACCATGTTCGCCTGAATCCTCATTAGCCGTTGTTGCCTTTGACTCCAGTACGTCTGTTGGGGTTGAACGAGCGGCAGTAGTACACTCTACTTGCATTAAATCACCTTCTGGTTCATTGAGTTCACTGTTTTGTAAAGGTTTCTGCTCCGTCTTAACTCGTTTAGCAAGTGGCTCACCACCCTCATCCTCACCCTCTCGTTCGTGTACTTTGGGCGTAGTTTCTGTAGGCTTGGATTCCGTTGAACCATTCGGTAAGTCTTTAATCCGCTCAGGTTTATCCACATTAGTTGTGGGTGAGGAAGATCGTTCTGTCCGATTATCTTTGCCATTACACGATTCGATAATCGATGAGTTGGGAGATTCCAGGTGATCAAATGTTGAATCGATATTAGCTGGAGAAGACGTAGGAGTAAGCTTTTTACTGTCTTCCTTGGGTGTTTTAGGCCGAGACACTTCTCCATATCTTGAATGAGCTGGCGAGGATGACGCGTCCTTCATGTCAACATCAGGATCAGACGGTGATTTAGACGGGCGAACGGGTGTTGAATTTTCTTCGTTCGTCATATCGTATAGTGTTGTCGCAAAACGTTCACACACACACACATACACTTGGGCAGGCTAGAGTGTAGATAAATTCAAAGGTTGAGCGCTAGGTCCATGAACGGTCGGTTGTTTTGAAAAAGTAACAAGGAGGATCGCGGGTGTGATAGGCGGAGCTTTAAATATAGTCAAAGTATGAAGCTAACTTTCCCCCGTTCAAACCCGAAAGTATGACTTGACAATCGGAGGAAGTGTCAAAGTAACAGTAAAGCGTTTGATAGATCACCTTTTCATTCAATGAGACATTGGATGAAGTTGAATGTAGTGCGCGAGTGCGTTTGCAACGTAGTGAGAATATACGTGACAAAAGCCGCGAATTTGAGATAGAATTTACTTTGTAAATTCAATTAAGGGTTAAGGCTAAGAAAGGGAACCAAGAGTACAGTTGGCACTATTAGCGATGGCAAGAAGGGAGTGGGGGAAGGATGGGGGAAATGTTAACAAGGGAGAGGAAATAGTTTGAATGCGCACGATCAATTGATAGTGCAATAAGGCAAAAGACAGATATTAACAATGTAATCCAAATAACACCGTGGGAATAAATCCGACCCACACTAACGATTGAGGAGATTTGAGATGGGGGTGAAAGAAAATGTTCCGTAATGTATCGTATCGGGAATCGTGTAGGAAAGGGATAATTTGCCGAGTAAAGAGGGCGGCGGTACGAGATGCGAAGGATACGTTGATAAGGAAGGGAGTAGAGTAGAAAAAGAGTAGCGAGGGTGCTATTGGCAAGAAGTTGAGTATTGGGAATAAATTACAGGCATGCGATGAGGTGAAGAGTAAGAAGGGAAAAGCAGAACGCAGAGAAACTAGGGGAAATGTCAATGGGAGAGTAGGGATCAATTGAGAGGAAAAGCGGAGTAAGGGAGAGAGTAAACTTGATAATCAAGAGGATGGACGAGAGGCGAAAGTAGTTTGGTAAACAGGATGCATTATTCAATTGAGGAAGGAAATTCAGTGATGAATTTGAAGACTGAATCAATGCGACGAAAGAATTGACGGTAGAAAATGGATAAAAAATGACTGCGCGAGGTTTAAGAGGTGGAAAAGGAGGATATAAGAGGGAATGAGGAGCAAAGATATCAGAATGGGCGAGTAGGGTAATATAAGTGCGGCTGTGGGTGTGGGGTGTGGGGTGTAGGTGTGTGGGAATGTAGGGAAGTGAAGATAGTGAAGCGAGGGGAGAAGTATGCAAAGAGGATAAGAAACTTATGGAGAGACAAGGAAGTAAGATAAAGTAGACGATAGAAAATGGGAAAAGAAGGAAAAGTAAACGTAATAAGATTGGTATGGATTATAGTGAGACAAAAGTAGAGTGAGAAGGTATGGTGGAGCGAGTCGCGATGGAAATGGGGAAAATGGGGAAAAGCGTGTGAATTGGGAGAACGAAGGATTTTATAGTCGGACGGAGGAAGATTCACATGACTTAATAGATTTGACAGGATGCTTAGTAATGGAGGAGGAAGCGTGTGGCGCAAGGAGAGATGGATATGCTAAGAGGGAAAGGAGCAAGTAGTGGGGAGAAGAGGAACGCGTGTGAGTAAGAGGGTGGGAATGAGAGTGAGGATGGATGCGAGAATGAGTTGAAGAATAGGTAAAATTATTCAATGATGAAATAACTTAAAAATTATAGTAAAAATTTTACCACCGTAAACCGTCCCAGTCAATTGCGCGCTCACTGCACAATATAAAACCGTGTCAAATATTGCCGTGGTTTGTATTACTAATCATTTGGCAAGGAAGCTGGGAGAGGTGGTGGAGGTGATTAGCCATTTAAGGTCGGCTAGTAGAATGAGGGTAAGGGATGTGAATGCAAACAGAGTTGCATTAATTTAGTATAGCATAAGTTGGTAGGAAATTTTTTACAGAATATTATTCTTTAGCGCACGCACACACGCACACACGCACACATGCACACACACACATATATACACACATACACACATACACACATACACACACACACACACACACATACACATCCACACCAAATTTGTTCCGGCTTAGTGTACTAATGCGTGCCACTTTCCCACTATCGCATCCCGTGACATTCAAATATCCTCCCATTTACACCCACATCTAAAAATAGCAAGAACCTCGCGGAAGGGCCTTCTCCCTCCTTCCTGATTCAAAGGGTGAAGCCTGTGTGTCACTACCCTTTTTCCCAATTAGTATTTTCGTCTGATCTTTTTACCAACGCACCTTCTAGCCATGGCATTTTTAAGCGAACCCTTTCTGCTTGGATATATTTGGTAATCGTTCTACTGAGGTATAGTGGGAAGTGTATCCTCGTTCGTTTATGTGATACTTGTTCCAGCTTGAGTGTCAGTTATAGTAAATTGGTCTGGAGCAGAGCAAAGTATACATTAAATTATCATCATCTGTTCATACTCGTTCATTTTTACCCACCCGCCTCCGTTCTTTGACCATTTCACACCAACTTCCACCTTTTCCTTCCGTCAAAATACCTCTAAAGTTCCTCACCCTTTTTATCCTCCGACCCCATATCTCCACCTTTTCTCGTATATCCTGTCCATTATTCCAACTCCCTGTGCAGGTCACGTGTCGTTATCTGGCTTGTAGGGTTTTATTGCTAGGAGTTGACGCAGGACTATAATTGTTTGCGTTCATTCAAGGATAATTTTATCAGGCTCAATTCCCTCTTCATATAAAAATTTATCTGTTAACTAAATCATCGCGTAACCTTTCAATTTATCATGAATATGTCATTCCGGAAATTAACCTATGCTTTAGCTTCTTTTCCCTTCCCCTCACATCGTTTGTTCATGTAACTGTTCATCCCTTTCGTCATTAAATTGCTCCAATTTGCCAAAAGCTTGTCTATCTTTCTTGTCCTTTCTGTTAATCTTTTAATCTCACTAATCCTTACCTTTCGTATTGATTAGTCTTATAATTATAGGTTGAAAATTATATTATACGTAAATTTCTCGTTCGTATCGGCTTGTTTTCTTCTACCAAAGCTTTACTACATTCCTTCTTCATGTAAAAGTTTGTAGGTTAATCGTAATCCTTCCCATCTACGTTCATACCTTTTTACTCTTATTTTATCATGATCCTTCCGGTTAACTTAACTTAATCTTAATTTTTTCCCTTTACGATACACATACCAAAAATTCATTGTCAACTGGATCGCTCACATTAGTGTGATTATGAACTTTAGCGCATACTTGTAATCGTCATCTTTAAATATTTCTTCACTACTACAATTTACCTCACTATTATTACCACTACTTCTACAAATTAACATCACACATCCTGTAAACCATCATTTTCCCCCACATTCATTATTGTCAACATTTTCAGCTCTTCCCTATCACCACCTGCGCCACCCTCACTTCTATTACACGTGATCCACCCTGGATCACGTGCGTCGATTATATAAGAGGGCTCAGAACCGCTTAGTGTGGCGATTGAAGTTGGTTCGCGATACTGTTTGGAAGTACTTTAAAAATATTTTCTACACTTCACCTTTGATATGAAAATATTCCTATTACGCTTCTCTTCTAATATAAAATTTTAGGTTTTATATATTCTATCATGTTTAATATTTACTTCTACGTAGTTTAACGGTGCCAAGTTAATCTGTAACTTCTATTACACCCCTAAGCACAGTTTGAAGGAATTTTTTATATTTTTTGAAAAATTTCTCGCTTCACACTATTTTGCAATTTTATACGTTTAATTATTTAGTCTAAAAATAAGGAAATCATTGAATTTGATTGCCATCTAGTTATGACGGTAACAGTTCTATCTAACTCGCGAACGTCTAATTCAACGTGTAGATCAGAGCCTATTAATCGGACAAAGCTTAATTCTACATCGGATTCTGTCAATGGTACAGATGGGAAAGATATTAGCTCAGTGCCACCTTCAATTAACGGTAGTACTCACTCAGCTTCACCAAAGGTTATTGCGGGGAAAACTTCGAAAGATTTGAGAAATTTACTCTTTCAGCAAGGTCATATCCATGGTAAAACTACCCGGATTATCAAAGATACTCAAAATGTGAAGGTCAATTCTGCCAACGCTACAGTTATCACTGATAATTCATCCCTGACACCCCAAACTTTAAGCACCAAAGTAAATATATTATCGCCGATGAATGAATCCTTTTCGTCAGACGAATCAGTTTGCTCACAGGATATCGAAGCCAATTTTTTACGTGACAATTCTAAAGAAGCGTTAAATGCTTCGGATATTTCAACACAGACCCCTAATTTTAATTCAAACAGTGTCGACACTTCGAACGTGAGTTTTGGTGAACGTTTAAACGGTATGTCGTGTGATCCAGTTCCCATTGGATTATTGGATGAAGATTTAAACGGGCATACAGAAGAATTGGAAAGTATAAATTTACAAAATAATTGTGAAAAATCAAATAAATGCGAAGCGCCTATTTCAGCATCGCATCTTACCAATCTGCTCACTACTGCATTGCTTAGTGAAGATAAAAATTTGCTGCGCACATGTCTATCAACTCGTGATACACCTACATCATTATCAACTATTAGATTAACCATTGAACGTTTACATAGTCCACTGGTAATACCATTACTCGGGTATATCGCAGATACAATGTATCGGAGACCGGGACGAGCAGGATGTTTAATGGTGTGGGTACAATGGATACTAGTTAATCATGGAGGTTACATATCAAGTTTGTTAGCGTCAAAAGAAGCTACAGCACTTTCACCAGTTCGTGTGCGCGTTGCAGCAATGGGAAATGATGAAGGTGCTCGGACACGAATTCATACGATCCCACATCCTAGCCGTTCAACCGTATTGAAATTACTTCAGCGATTGAAAGCGTTAGAGCGAGTATGCGGGGAGAGAGTGCGAGGTCTAGAAAGATTACTTACGCTAAAGGGAAAATTGGATTTACTCGTAGCTCAGATTGAGGTGCGAAAAGGTCGAATTAAGGAATTAAAGCGAAAACGTGAGGAAGAATATCAACAGAGAACGTGGATCGAAGGAAAACATGGATGTATAACGTTGTTAGGGAGTGATACAGTGCAATGCGAAGGTCGTGGGATAGGGGTTAAGGCATTAGAAAGGGATGTGGACGGTATAGTTGACGTGGAGGCAGCAGCGCAAGACATGGAATTGCGTAAAAAAGAGTATAATTTACGGGATGAGGCTTATGAGAAGTATTCTAAATCCGTGAAATATGAAGTTATTAATACGCCTCGGACTACAGGAAGGTCTCAGTTTAGTGAAGGCCGGGAAGAAAATTCTATGTTACGACAACACGTAGGCTCACAATCTCAATCACCCGGGCACATTCCCAACTCTGGGAGTGAAGAAGATCAAGATGAAGGAGAATCCGATTCACAAGCCTTTGGGTCTATGACATCTGAAAAGTCTAGTTTCTTAGATTTTGACTCTAATGAAAGCTTTTCCATGTCTGATGATGGTGATGATAATGAGAGTGACACTTACGCAAGCGATCACGACTCGATTAATAATCACCCGCCGGCTCACGCCCGGTCCCTCGGCTCGGGCTCGGGCTCGGGCTCCGACTCCGACGAATAACTCGGATCCATCTACAATCTCGGGGTCACCCGAACTCCCAATTCCGCATCATCAACTCTCCGGCCCTTCCCGATCTCTGCCTCGCCCGCGCAGCTTCTGTGGCGCACCCCTGCTTGGCTGCGTCCACGTGCTCGGGGTGTGGCGGTTTGTGGCTGCGTGTTGGTGAAATTTGGTCAAACATTTGTGCCTACAACAGTCTGATAATGTATGTATTCGTACGGTCGTGCGTATGTGTATGCGCGCGTATTAACTACCTCGTTAAATGTACACCTTCATATTAATGATTTACGCTAAAGTTACTTCACCCGCCCGATAAAATGGCATCATTTCACTACCACAATTACGCCCGTTCGCTGTACAATTACCAAATGACACTATAAATTGTCCGGGTCGATAGATACCACGATCGTTAACAACTCGGGACTCTTCCGTACGTGAATATGAGTTCATGTATACCTGAGGTACAAGTGCAAATCGTGCTAATATACTTGGATGTCGATTCAGTATATGCTCGAGAGCACTCATTTCTGCATTGCGAAATTTATACGTTCGATATATCGGATCATTCCATACGTCCAGTAAATATCGTGCCCATGTACCCCCGCGTATTAGAAGGGATTCACGCGCTAATCCATTCCGATCTTTCGTCATAATCATATCAATGTTTAGACCCGCTCGTTTACCCGTATCGAGAAAATTAACAGCGCTCCGCCATTTATCATTCGCTTCAATCGACCGTTTAACCGCTTCGTCAGAGTAAACTTCTTCAACTTTCCGTCGCACTGGCTTATAATATCGCCACGTTCGAGCTGGCAATCCCGGCGATATTAGTTCGTCATATAACATTATCGATTCCAAATGATCCGCTTTCGTCAATTGCTCTTCCACGGATAACGAACTATTCATTATCAATGCGTTCGCCGCTACGTAAAAAAAGTATACACTAGACGGATATAGTGTCATCGCATGTCTAATTGACGGTATTTTTGCCCATGTTAACGCTTTTGACTCTTCAATCGAATACCCTTCTGGTGTAGTGATAAATACTGCGTAACCTAAACATCTTTCAATGTGAATATTCCCCTGTGCAATTAACAACACTTGACTCGATAATTTTGCCTTAATGAATCCACTTGTTTTAACACCAGGCCTTGTTTGCCTTTGCTTACCATGTTTTTCTGCATAGCGGAGTCGGTTTTGTCGAACTGCCTCTCCTAATGGTGATGCTGAAAATTTCGCTTCCATAACCGTTATCACCACTACTTTGGGTGAACTTCTTCCTGATACTAATTGTATACCCGCTAATCCGTTAGATTCACCGAGGGAATCATCCTTCCAACTTCCCATTGCTGTGTAGCCTTTGCGTGTTAACGGTCTTCTGCGCCCATCAAAAAAATTGTGCACATGCGGACGTGAAAATGTGTAGACGTTATCCACTACACTGGTTCTAGTTCGTCCATTACTTGCGAGAGCGTGGAGGAGTAACCAAATGCTAATGAAACTGCTGATAATAATGCATAATCCAAGCTTATTTCGCAATCGACGCCGCCCTACCGATGATAACGTTAATTTGAATAATGATGTCCCAAGTGTGTGTGCTTTTGATATACACGACAGAATTCCCGATGTTGAACTAGTCCACGACGACGTAAAACCATCGGGTGAACCAGACGATCGAGATGCTAGATATGGTTTTGTGGATGTAAAAGCGAAATGCATTGACTTGAGCGATAACTTAACACGCCTAACACGAGTAGGCTTGCGAATATGTTAGCGTGTGCGTAAAAATCACGAGCCAAGGTTAACATAGGTGATCGCGCCTGTGCGGTGACAAAGTTATTAATAAAGTGGTTCCTTAAGCATTGGGTGAGCCAGATTTGGTAAAATCTGACTTCCTTTTACCAAATTGTTCAATTATCATGTTAAATAGCTCACGCCACTCTTCAAAATCTGAGCGGCTGCTTAAACGTATTAGCTTTACTGCATTTAACGTAAAGCCTTAACTCGGCAAACGTAGTTACGCTGCCACGCTTGAAGCGGAATTCGAGTTAGCGTATACACACGCTCATGCATACCAAAAAAATGGCTTGATTAACTATTCATTGGGAGCCATCTGATAATTCTTTGCTAAGCTTGCTTTGTGCAAGTGCATACATACGTGGCGAACGCATACAGTAATGTTTACCAACCTAAATTTTTGCAATCTAGGATTAAGCATGTTTGTTGCAAGATCACACGGCTTGTCATTGTGTACAAAGATTTTCCTTCGAGAGTTACACACCGCCGTCTCCGTTTCTGTCTCCTTCGCCGTCGCCGTCGCCGCCCAATATCGTACTACTAGTTAACAGTGATTAGCCACGCCTAATACACACACGCACAAACCGTCAATTAACGTAGATAAGTCTTGTTTCGTGAAACTGAATCTAGCCACAAGGTTTGTCCGACTTTAACGTATACACAAGCTAAGCTTACGGTAACAAGTGTACCTCACGCTAACCAAAAATTCGACTATGTTGTAAAAATAAAGCTGTACAACTAACCTTTCTAATTGTATTTAATTAAACAATGGTAAGTTTGATGCTTAATTGGTGATCATCGCCAAAATCTCCCCTTCTCCGCCCAAAACGCGTCTCGTCGCGATTTTGTCTACTTAGTCATACACCTTTCCCCGGGCCGCGTTATTGAATATCCGGGACGCTTACGTCAAGTCACGGGACATTAAAGAGATGCTGAGCTAAGCTGAGTGGAAGGGGATTACGGGAAGGGAAGATGTTTTTTCCTATTTGCATTTTTTTGTGAGTGACAGGAAAGGTAAATCGAGCGTGTGCGTGTGGGCGTGCGAATCATCATTGAACAAACATTACGCTTTACTCAAATAAAATTTTAAAATCAATCAGATATACATTATAATAGTTTGCCTTAATTATGACGTGTTCTGTTTCGTTATCTGGCATGAAATACTTTCGCATAACACTACTTCGTTCGGCCATCGGTCTACCCGGATGCCAGCGTGATACGTTAAATGCACTAGGATTGCGAAAACGTCTACGCACAGTTTATCATCCTGTAACGCGAGATATTGCTGGAATGATATTCCGTGTTAAAGAACTTGTCGACGTTCAGACTACATCTCATTTTGTTACACGCTCGGAAATAAAACTCGCACGAAAACCTCCTCCTGGCTTCTACATTGAACGTCCTGCTACGCTTACTTCACCCATTATCGAACAAACTTAACGTTTACCCATTCAACTAAATCTGTCCAATTGCCCTCGCATTCTACCCCAAACACTCCATCCCATTCTTCACTACTCATCGCCTCTATACATCAATCCTGCAATGTTCAATCGCAATAATACACTCAACAGTCCTGCACGTGATCACAGCCTGGGAATCGCGCCGAAATTTGGCGGATGAACAAATTTTTCGGGAGGAAAAGGGAAAAAGTTGACTTGCTGGGGTTCGTTGCATGGCTAGCCTTTTGTGTTTCTACTCATCATAATAAGTCGTCGAATTCCAATCTAATTATTGGGTCAGTTAGTTGATATCATTGTATTACACCGTTTCATTCATAGTTTTCCACTTACCAACCAACGATTAAATTCGGGTTTTGAACTGATCAGGTTGGCCGTTACTTGTTCGGCACGACTGTAATCTTTGCACTTAATTGACTGAGATATTTGTGTCAAATCATTAACAACACTTAAAACTGCTGTATCCTCCCCTTTAAGTGCATTGAGAAGTATATCCAACCGTTTGGCTGTATCATTAACTTCCCGTTGATACTGTTTAGGTGCACTAGCTACAACTCGTTTCATATCTGCACTTAAAATTTCATAAATTGGTCTTGTAATTGGATTTAGTAGTCCTTGATCTCCCGATCCTCCTAAAATATTTTCGTTAGAATAAAATATATCTTGACCTACTGAATTTCTTGAAAACTTACCCGACACCGATGTATTCCCTCCACTCTTATTTGTTAACCCTGTCCCTTGTGGTACTGAGCTAACTGCACTTCTTACATTTTCACAATCACTCGTAACACACGTTTGACTTTGTGTACTCGAGTACTGCTGCTTATTGACTCCTCCATTAAATGGTAAATTATTAGAGCTACAGCTCCCTCCATACTGGTGTCCACTTTCGTAACCTCCCGAAAGTGACGATGCTGTTCCTGTTCCCGTTATTCCTGCACCTGTCATCGATGTATATTCATTCGAACTTTGAGAACCTGCCACAGGTTGTCTTGATACATTACTACGATTTTCTATTGTATTCATGGATTGGGTCGATTGTGATGATGAAGCCGGTGGAGGTGCTGCTGCCGTTGGCCTCGTCGTTGGATGTGTCATAGTGTTAAGTGGAAACAATGTGTTATTTGCTTGATTAGAATGTCCTTCATTCTGAAGGAAATTTGGCACGTTTGTCGACAACCCGTACCCAGAATTATTCTTTGTTGCATTACCCGGTGTTGCACCTTTTCCTGGCATGGAACTATTCATCGCAATTCCACCACTAGATGGTTCACTACTAGCCAATGAAGCGTAAGGATTTGGTGGTGGTGGTAGTGGAGGATGAGATGATTGTGGTGGTAGTGGAGGATGAGATGGTTGTGGTGGTAATGGCTGTGGTAGTGGTTGAACTTGAGCTTGTGATGATGGTACATTAGGTCGATTCCCCGGTGGTAAAACCGATGAATACAGTGTTCCTCCACCAGAGGGTACCGGCGCACTTGTACCCGCTACCGGTGCATATCGACTACTGTTAGATGCTGAAATCATCGTAGGGACTCCAATAACTGATCCTGATCCAGGCCCAGAGTTTGTATTACCCATCACAGGTGCATTATATGGTGTAGAACCTCTATACGGTAATGAGCTCATGGAATTTTGTCCGTCAATTGGTTGCCCGTTTGAATCAAATGTTTGATTCGGTGTATAAGCCGCTCTAGCACTTGAATTCGTCGCTGATGGTGTTGAACCAGTTGCCTGGTAATAATTATGCCCTGATACAGGTGGAACTGTTGCCGATGATAGCACTGGTTGCCCTGGTGGTGGCAATGGTGCTCGGTTTGCAGCTCTAGACGCCGCTCTAGACGGTCCTTTAGGTGGTGGTGGAACTGACGGTGTTGGAGGCTTTCCCATATGTTGATTCATATCTCCAAAACCTGACGTATACCCACCGTTCGGTCGTGGATACTTCGCACTCATCATATTCGTATTTTCCAAATTAGGTGTTCGTGATGCTGGTTTTGGAGGCCCAAGATCAGGTGCATCATTCCAATTAGATAGTGTAGTCGACTGTGATGGTGCGAGTACTGCTGCAGTCGATGTGGACCTGTGTATATTATTCCCAAGCTGATCACTGGATGGAAACATATAGGAATAAGCCGAAGGTACCGGCGCCTGTGGATTAACGGGTTGATAAAGACCAATCGTCGACGGTGTTGTATTAGGTGACACACCAGGGGGATTGGGAATATTAGGCGCAACATTAACAAGGGGAACTGAACCGTAACCAGAATTATGATAACTTGATTGAGGATTAACCATCATCGGCATCGTGGACCTTTGATTATATCGATTAACATTCGAGTTAACATTTGAAAGGGGTTTATAACTATCCCTAGATGATTTACTAAGTGATCCAGTTCCAGAAGATTTGGTTGCTTGTTTAACCCGATTTCGTGCAATCTCTGCATTGGCATACCGAGAAGGTACTAAATCGAGATATTTTTCGGCAATTTTTAAATGTCCCAAAGATGCTGTTATATCAGCAAACTCGATATACTTGTTATACAGTGCTGCCAGCTTCCATGACGATATAGACTGGTCTTGAAGATCTGAATCAATAAAATCCGACAATCTGCGGAATATCGAAACTTTTTCTATGAAATTTTGCAAGGAACGAAAATGTGCCGCAAACCGATCCGTCTCTCGAGTAGTCTGAAGATCAGCTATTTCAGTTTCATGTAATTCTTGCGCCCAGTTAACAACGGCTTTTTCCAATTTCGATCCAGCCAAATAACAAAGTGTAGCATCCTTTCGCAACCCTCGATTTCGAGATGGTTCCAACTCAATTACCTCCTGGATTCGATCTCCTAACGCTTCACAGAGATCGGGAAATTGTTCATCACTTGCGTAGGTACATAAAATTGCCATTACATCCCGCCAATTAGCCAACTCTGTGTTATACACCAAATCCCATAAATCTTTTCTCGCAATCGACAACAACAATCGTAGGTAGCTAGGGCCATGATAACGTCCAGTCAAATATGCAGTTTGTGCCCTCTTAACACACTCTGGTCCACCGCACATAGCAATCATAAGTCCATCTGAAAACCGATTCTCACGAAGACATATCTCTAAAGCACTGTTAAACGACCCCATTAGTAGTAACCTTGTTAATTGCCGATCCAGTTCACTCTCATTCGAATTATACATGCAAAACGGACTATTAATCCGCACGCCTTTCGAAATACAAAGTTGGGAAAGCAAGTCAGAGGCTGCATCAACATCAGCTTCATTTTCACCCCTTTCATCACGAACAATACCCCCCCCTCCTTGAGCAGAAGCTTGACTTGATGGAATTATATCATCTCGATCACTTCTAAATGCTGCACTAGGCCTTGAAAATCCTAGAAATTCCTGTAGTTGTTTACGAAGGTTCCCCGAGCTTAGTTGCTCCAACACGGTCCAATCGGCCTTATCTTCCTCAGCATGGGATGTTTGAATTTTAGCTTGACAAATACTTGCTATGCTGCCCTGGCTCAACAAAACCTCAAATTCGCGAATGTCTTGTTCAAAGTCTGAATCAACGGCAAAATCGGATATGATTAACTTGGACTGACGATACCCACCAGTCGCTCCATCTGACTGAACCGGGTAAATTTGAACCAACTTCCCCCCGAAACCAAATGAAGCACATACAGGTCTTTCTAGCCATTTTGGCGCTTTGGGAAGGGAAAAGGTTTCATAATGAGGCTGACTTTGCGCTTTTGCGAAAAATTCTTCATCATTAAGGGTTTGGTTGACTAAACTTTGTTGCTTAGCATGTTCTGAATTGGTATTTTGAATGGATCTAATCGCCACTCGCCCGTCGAAAGATGCGGTAGCCAAAAAATTTGGATTTTTTGGGTTAAAGCGAGTCTGGAACGTCCAATTTGCGGCAGGTTGTAACTCCCCTAAACATTCTCCCGTTCCGGGGTCCCAAAACACAATACGATGATCCTTGCCACTTGAAACAAGTAAGGTTGAATCTTGTTGACACCATGATAGCGAAAGCACACCCTGATCATGGGCTCTCCAAACTTTTTCAGGTGCATTTGAGTTGCGCAGATCCCAAATTACAATTAATGGGTCCTGTGGACTAGGCACAGCGCAGGCTAACCGGGTTGGGTTATCCGGATTCCAAACTATTGCACTAACCGGTTTTCGGTTCATATTATTTAATGATAGACTCTCCTTTTTGGATTTAATATCCCAAACAGTTATAAACCCCCCGTTACTACCGGTTGCTAGGATGTGTGAGACGCGATGATTCCAGTCAATTGCTTCAAAATCATCCGCTCGAACACCTGAAGACCCGATTCGAAAAGCATTTGATGCGTAGTTGATATCAGTGACATAAAGTTCTCCTTTAGAACCCGCGCTAGCCAAAAGTTCATGACGAAATGGGTTAAACTGTAATGCTTTAACTGGTCCCGAATGGTTTTGAATACGAGCAATAAAAGCATCACTGTTGATAGCCAAAATGGTTAGCTGTTGTCATAAGAAGACATGAGTAGGCCCACAAATCCAACAGTGAAACAGTATGTGTATACCTGAGTCCAGAGGTTAACCTATCCGCAGACCAAAGATCGACGGAACCATTTTCCAACGCACCAGCGATGGTAGAATTGGGAAAAGAGGATGTCGAATGACTCCAGGCTAAGTCATAAAATCTAGTTATATGATATGCATGTCAGAAAACAGCGTAGGTATACACCGGGTGAGTAGGGCGGGTATTGTTTAACAACGAAGACAAAGGTAATACAGTAAAAAGAGCAGCATAGACTACGGAGAAGATGAAATTTTTAATATACATACCTTGAATCAACGTCTAGACTTGCTAAAGGGCGAGTCTCATTTACTGGAGACGAATTATCGGTAAAAACGTCCCAAACTTCAAGAGTAGTTTGGTTTGAGAAATCCGCATCAACGGCACCGGCACGCGTACCCGTAACGATAGTATTAGCAATACCGTTTGGACACCAAGCAAAAGCAGCCGTACGGGGGATATCTTTTGAAGAAAAATTCATATTGAATTAACTAGATTTAAAGAAATAAATGACTATAGCTCGCTCATAAGCGCGCACGGCGCAGTAGACAAGACCTGGATGGGTGAAATGGAGACTTCAATACTAAAGTCACCAGTTTAACGAATCACTCAACTTTACAATTCAAATTTTCACAGAAAACACGCGTAAAAACATAAAATATATCCAAATACACCTCCCACAAAATGACCATATACACGCAGAAAATGTATCGAAGAACATTAAAGAAGAGAAATTATCTTAATTTCCACGCTCAAAGAATTCAAAGTCGGCCCAACACGTCTTTATCACTTATAACATACGTGACATTTCAACCTCTTAACGTAAGCAGTCACTTGACCCCTCATTTACGCATTATCATAATTCCGGCTGGGTACTAGGTTAGTAATAGGACGGAAGTAAGATTTTGCGTGGTGGATGAGTAAGCTCACGATGAAGAATAGAGGAGGGTGACGGGAAAGGGGATTGTTGGGGGAATCGGGGTAGATTTGATTGTACGCGGCATCATCAATGACAAATATTTTACCGGAATGGCATCAAATACAAAATCTTTACTTTTGAATAATGCTTCAAGGTTAAACTGTACGATTCATGTTCGTGGATTAGATCAAAGTGTTACGGTTGAAGCTCTAGAGGCAGCTTTTATTCCATTTGGTGATATTGCGGAAATAGTTTTACCCGAAGCCGAACCTCAGACTAAGAATGATGTTCATCGTGGTTTTGCGTATATTGAATTTGAGAGTCATGAAGATGCTGTTGAAGCTATAGATAATATGAATCAAAGTGAACTATATGGTAAAGTTATTAAAGTTGAAATAGCCAGACCGTTCCGGGAGCAATATGAAGGAATTAATAGTTCTCAGGCTATCTGGAGACAGGTAAGCATGAATATTTAAGGGATTATGTGTATTTGTTTATTTCGCAAATTTCACCAAGTTCACATAACTACACGGGTAAACTACGGATAATTTTTCAGTTACTAAAATCTAATCTGTTATATATTTTAGGAGGGCTGGATTGCTAAAAACGAATTAACTTCGGATAAAAATTTGGATATGAATAGTGATGATGATCCATTTACATTGGCAAACATTCAAAAATTAACCGACCTAGAAGTGGCTGGACCAAAAGACACTTAACTCCCAACTGGTGAATCGTGAATATCACGTGTTGATTTGTGACACGTGGAAAGCAAACGTGGGAAATTTAGGCTGAAGTTAGACGCATGCGTAGGTTGGTACAATTATCACGGTACGTTGGCTACGCAAATCTTGATCATTGTGGTGATCCTTGTCGTTTTAAACGTAGAGCCGGTTCAGTAATTAACTTTCTACCTAGAGAGTACACAGCCAGTACAACGGCACCTCTGCTATTGATCAGTTACTGCACAACCTACACTCATTACTGAGCGTATACTCGTTTATTTAATTAAATGCCACTAACCCGACCACGATCCCTGGATTAATTCAGGTCAAAAAGTGTAAAGTTAGCAAGTTTTTATCCAAACGGCTCAATATAACATGGAAAAAGGAAATGTAGCTTTGCCGGAAGCGCAACACCACAAGAAAGTGCGTACACCTACCCAACGGATAGAGTTCAAGAGGTATACCAGCACGCGGTTTTTCGGAAGCTAGAGTGTCACGTTAACCAAATGGTTGGACGATAACGAATTTCACAATTTTTTTGGCAACGCAACCTTAACGGTCGAGATGTACAACTCCACGCTTTGGTATCACTAGTGAAGTTGACGCGCATATTTACAATCTTTTCTTACCCGATGTTTTTTCAATCTGGCAAACTGTTAGCTGGGTCCACAAACTACGAACCGCTGATCTCGTTTTAGTGTTTTTGTTCCTTTTAACTTTTGTGGAAAATTACAGTTAACTAACTGCTAAGCGTTTACATACCTTGGCCGAATAATTTCTCAAGTTATACATACGATTCGATCTTGTAGCATAAAAGAGCTTAGCTTGTCGAGCCGCCACTAATCGAGACATAATCATAGTGACCACGTAATTTTTCAATAGATAGTAATATAAATTTGCTGGTACCTAGTACACAATTTACTTGAAAACTTTTTTTTGTACGCCAAATCAACGATTACCGTTTTTTTCCCAAAAAAAACTTTCTACGACACCCCAGGATAAACCGTATTAGATAAACACTGTCACGTGCCAACTTTTTAGGAATAAGCAATTTATAATTACAATGTAGCGTTACTTCACCCAGGTTAACAACACTTATGGTTAAATTCACACTTATGAACACTTAAGCCTCCGCTTACGCTTCTTTACCTTCAACTTATCACTAAACCTCTTTCCCTAGGTCACACCAATGCCTTAACCCTAACCCTAACACCGCCACCTTCCCGCTTAGTGTTATGTAACACCTCATTTATCCTTCTAGTCAGCCACTTACATCTCGAGTCCGATTGGCCAGATCACCGGAATTCGGGGTAAAATTGTTCAGATCACGTGATACATTGTATGAAGAAATTCGGTTGAACCTTTTGGGTGAGTTTAACGTTGATTTTGGCCGGTAATTGACCTGTTGTCATTTACTCAATCATAATTAAAGTTTTCTCTTCTCTTTAAAATTTAAGTATTCAATCAAGGTACGATATTTATATGCTAAATTGTCCAAATTGTTTATTTATGAATATACTAAGTATATGTATATGAGTATATGATATTGTAAATTAGAAAATGTCCCAAGAATCTTCAGCTAATGATTCTGGCGAGAATAAAACCTCGCAACCGTTTAAATTTGTAACAGGTATTTATCAATTATGTTTTACATTTCGGTCATAATTTTAGTGCTAATCTCAGTTTAGCCGGTATGATTTACACAGGACAATATTATTACAATGATACATGTTCGCGTGCCACGAAATTTTTGTTAACTTCACCCTAAGGTTACGACGCTCGCTTTCCCAACCAAAACCAGTAAGTTTCTAATATTCTTATCCATCTAATTCCATACCCTTAACATACTTTCACATAGAACTATGCATTGCTGGCAAACATACGTCGATTACCATAAGTGCATCACTGCCAAAGGAGAAGATTACGAACCGTGTCTACAAGTGAGCTTCCACCCACGCTCTTCGACCTCATTACTCATCTCGCTGACGTCATAATAGTTCAAATTGGCCAGTCGCTCGCTCTGCCCTGGCACATGGATCCAGCGCTGGGACGATCAACGCGGTATGCCTCCGAGTATTCTCTATACAGTGTTTTTATCTTTAATACTTACTCATCCGGGATTTTACAGAAGCTGGAACTTTTCCCGTCAATTTTGATAAATAGAATATACAGCCTGCGGATTAGCCGATCCAATTTTTCGTAAAATCCTTTTACCAGCGCATCCATTCACGTCGCCGCTTCGTTTGGCCGTTCTATGGACTTGGTTTACTTGTGTTTCACAAATTGGATTCTACAATTATCTTGTTTAATAAATGGGTTCAATTAATGGTATTATTTTCACTAGCCTGCCTGTTCAGCACTCGCAGTAAACGCTACTAAAAGCTGCTGCCTTGTCATGGTAAATCCTTACTCCATATAACTCAATACATCTTTTGCGCAAACCGTTCCAATGCCGGTCCATACTCTTCCTTCTGTTGTTCCATTTTAGCTTTTTCACGTTGCTTACGCTGTTCCAACGCAGCTTGAACTTTGACGCGCGTTTCGTCAATAACATTGCGATTTCCACGCTTGCGCAAATACTTGCGCAACGCACTATTTTTACCGCGTCCTCGTTCCTTAAGCTTGTTAACTAATTCATCTGAGTTCATTGCGTTCTCCTTCACATCCGAAGCTGGCAATTCCTTTTCTACCTTGCCTAATGATTCGGGGTTCAACGTTATCAATTCAGGCTGAATCTTGTTCAGCAGCCGCTTTACTTCAGCTTCTTGTCGTTGTTTTCGAGTTTCATAGGGATTAACTTCATGGGCGTCGAAGTTAGGCTCTCCGGCTCCCGGAACTATTATACTCGAAAATCCTTTTGAATGTCCAACACCAAGTACGTCCTCATAAGGGCACCATTCTACGCTTTCCACCATATCACCATCTGAATCCCAGTTTAAATAGGGACTTTGGATTTTTTCTTGGGTAGCACGAAATCGATCAAATAGGCCTTTCCATACATTTATCGCTGATCTACATGCTACCGCGGTTAAACCGCGATCGCTGATGGCTAATGATGAGGTGGGTCCTCGAAGGAAATACTTATTAAGTAGTTTTTGCATGCGAAGGTCCCAGATGGCCATCTGTAAATCTTGTCCAGTTGATACCATGTATCGACCTTCCCGATCCACCCCCAACGATCTAACGGGTCCGCGGTGGCAAAACATTTGAACCAATGGTTTACCCACGGATGGACAGCACAAACTGACGTCTCCATTTTGGTGGCCCACATGAATTATTGCATTGCTAGGATTTTGAGTAAAAGCGGTGGGTGTGCCGTGGCGTGTGGAATATTCACAGACAATTTTTCCTGTTGACGTATCAAGATATTTGAGGTAACCAGCATTACCAATAGAAGCTAGGAGAAAGTGATAGGGAAGAAATTCCATATGGGTAACTTCAATTAAACTTTGCAAATTGTGAATTTCCATGCCAGTCGAGTCATAGATGTAGGTAAAGCGCTTCTGGGCAACGGCAAAGTAGAGTTCATTATGCAGCCAAGTCGAGCAGCGTACAGTTTCATTCAAAAACAACTCGCAACCTAGGCTGCCGTCTCGCCAGTTCATGGTGGCAACATGGCCAAGACGACCAGCGAGTATGAGATGTCGACCATTCTGAGAGTAGCGAGCTTGATAGGGACCCAAATTTTCCAATCGGAGAGAGAATTTTTTTTGGCCAGTTTCCAACGACACAGAATTAACAATATCGTCTTGGGTTACTCGGTAGGTTTTTTCTAGCTCATTTTCCGGTATAAGGTAACCCGAATTAACGGGTTGAAGAATTTCAGCTTGTTTGGCAAGTATAGCATCAGCCTTGCGTTTTTTTAAAGAGGCGATTACTTTGGGCCGTAACCGTTTATTAGTTTTATCCAATTTAACATTTGGACCACGAGCGTACTGTTTTAGAGCTTCTTCTTCGAATTTTCTATCGTGAGAAATTTCATTTAACTGTTTTAAGCGAGCTCGATGACCAGATTTCCCCTTAGGCTCGTGTACACTTTGCTTTGAGCTTTTAGGTATCTCATGAATAGATGATGATACGGATGGCATAGCAATGAAATTTTACTAAAAACGAATTTGCTCCACACTCCCACACGCCGATAAGGCGGGGGAAGATACCAAATTAACCTAGTATTTACAATCAGCTAACGTGACTGCATTAATCCACCGTTAAAATTTCAGAAATAAAACGATTGTAAAAGATGAAAACGAAGTAGATTAATTTATTTTATTCCGTTCCAAAAATTCTCTTGATCCCACATTTTGCCGAGTCGAAATGCCATTCGGAGGTGGAAAATGCTTATTATCCGGCAAAATAACGGGGGGAGGAAAATGATTAATCCGCAATAGGATGTGGCGGGAAAAGGATTTTCCGGAGGGTGTTGTGGGAAGTTAATTGGATGGGAACGGGGACTAAGGCAAGAGTTTTGCTAGAGATTTTAAAAACAAGTGATTTTGAGTGGATTGAAATTGATAGGTGGAGGGAATTGTTTAACTGTATTATAGGCGTGGAAGCGGTGGAAAGATTATTTGGCGGGTTGAAGTGAAAATTAACTGAATTGAATGGTCTATATTAAAGAGAGTGGGCGGCAAGAGAGTAGATTTTACGTGATAGTGAAAGGGAATTTGTTTGGTAAAGAAAGTGGGCTTGCTTGTTGGATGAAGCCATAAGGCAATTTATACTTAATTTATCATGAAATTTTCTCATAGTCTCCGATTTAACGCGGTACCGGATTGGGCAGATTACTATCTCGCGTATAGTAACTTGAAGAAATTGTAAGGACATAAAGGAATTTTTTAAATTAGATTGAACATTCTACATAATATGTTAAGGATAGAAAAAAATTCGAGGACTAAACTAACAAATTTATACAATTAGAATTTACTCATTGGAAAGTAAGGTTAATCAAGTTAACTCAACGCGAGCTAGTTCGGAAACTCAACCGTTATTTTCGAATAATCTGGATGCAGTTGACAGCGTATTCAAGGGAGCTTTAGTTACAGAGCATGATAAAATTGAGCAATTCTTTCACGAAAAAGAAAAGGAATTGTATAATGATCTGGAAAATTTATTAAAGGAGGAACATAAATACGATAGAGTTAAACATCTTATCCAAACGGTGGATGATGTTAACAAAACTAAAGAACATCGAAGATCCTCTACATACCAACGATTGTCTCACGGAAGCATATTCAAAAGTTTAAAATTTCCTTCTATAACACCTTTACGGCGTCAAAGCAATCCTGATCACTCTATTCCACCTCATTCCAATTCCCATGCGTCTCCATCATCACCTTCCACCTCTCACGTGATTGAGTCAAATGGAATGGAAGATTGTGAGAGTGGAATAATTGGAGGGGGGAATGGTAAGGCGAATTTAACCAAACGAAATCGTAATGTTGATGTTGATCAATCGATCGGTGAAGATGAATCGAATGGGTTAAATGATATTAGATTATCTGGAATAACCTTTGACGCCATTAATTATGAGAATCGGGTTGTAACTACCTATGTTACATTCTGCGAATTACGCTCCTACGTCCAATTAAACCGGCGTGGATTTACCAAAGTGGTTAAAAAGTACGATAAGATCCTCAATCGTACCCTTAAGCAAACCACACTCTCTACTCTTCTCGATAACTCCTATACATTTTCACGTGATACGGTGAATCGGCTGAATAAGCGGATTGAAACTTTGGAGCGACTTTATGCGCGACTAACGACGAAGGGGAATTCAGAACTTGCAAAGAGTAAGTTAAGACTACATTTACGCGAACATGTTATCTGGGAAAGAAATACAGTCTGGCGAGAAATGATTGGAATAGAGCGGAGAGCTCAGGCTGCTAATATTGGGTTGAGTGATCTTATGCTTGGAAATGAATCGGGACATAATAGAGGACTTTTACAAGGGGATGATGATTTTTCCCCTCGTTTAACGTTAAGAGGTCAAGGAAATAATACAGATTCAATCAATGGACAAGATCCTTTTGGATACGTTTATCCTTACCGGTTTGTTAATCGTCTTATTAGACAATTCCGAATACTTCGTTATCCCATATGGCTATTTTTTAATACTAAAATTTCTCTAATTATTCTATCTTCTATTGTCTTTTTGCTCTTTTTATTCATACCTTTACTCGATGAAGAACCTCAACAAAACTGTTTGGCTATTTTAGCTTTTGTTAGCATATTATGGGCTACTGAAGCTATTCCACTTTTCGTTACGTCACTACTCGTTCCCGTTTTAGTGGTCTTCCTTCGTGTGGTTAGAACTGATGATGTTGAACGTTCACGAATGAATTCTCACGATGCTTCAAAATTCATCGTTGCTTCCATGTGGTCTCCCGTTATCCTCTTACTCATTGGTGGATTTACAATCGCTGCTGCACTATCCAAGTATAGCATTGCAAAGTACTTGTCGTCATTAGCCTTGAGTAAAGCAGGTACTAAACCTAAAAATGTTTTGCTCACGTCTATGCTTACGGCCACATTTTCTAGTATGTGGATCAGCAATGTTGCCGCACCCGTTTTATGCTACTCTATAATACAGGTAATTTAATTTGGATTTTATGCTACATTTTCTTTTCATTGTATGGGACTGTTTATCAACCTATACACACTCCTACTAACTACCTTTACCCCCTTTCCCTACCAGAGTATTCTGCGCAACCTTCCCGCTGAAAGTGATATGTCTAAAGCTTTAATTCTCGGTGTAGCTTTAGCTTCGAATATCGGGGGTATGGTTTCGCCAATTGCTTCGCCTCAAAACTTGATGGCGTTACAGTATATGTCTCCTGAACCCGGTTGGGCGACATGGTTTGTCATTTCTCTCCCTGTCAGTTTTATCTCGGTCATCCTAATCTGGATCATGCTTCTAGTCAGTTTCAAGCCTGACACAAATACGCACACTGTTCCAATTCGTCCCATGAAGGACCAATTTACCTTTACTCAGTGGTTTATCATTCTTTCGACAGTCTTCACTATCGTACTATGGATTTTGAGTCATAACCTTGAATCTGTATTTGGTGATATGGGAATCATTGCCTTAATACCTGTTATTCTATTCTTTGGTTCAGGTATCCTTACCAAGGAAGATTTTAACAACTTTTTATGGACCATAATTATACTTGCAGCGGGCGGCCTTGCACTCGGAACCGCAGTTCATTCATCTGGCCTATTACACACGCTTGCTGAAGCAATTTCCTCGCGTGTAAATAGTTTATCTCAGTATCAAATATTTTTCGTTTTCTGTGCAATGATTCTTCTAATTGCCACATGTGTAAGCCATACGGTGGCAGCCCTGATATTTCTTCCTCTTCTTAAAAATATTGGTGCAAATATGCACGAACCCCATGCAAACTTATTAGTCATGGGTGGCGCTTTGATGTGCTCTGCTGCTATGGGGCTTCCAACCAGTGGATTTCCTAATATGACAGCTATAATGATGGAGGACTCTCGAACAGGACAAAGGTACCTTCAAGTAAAATATTTTATTCGAAACGGATTCATTGCATCAATATCCACATTCCTCGTGGTTGTCACATTAGGCTACCTTTTAATGCTACTTGTTGGCTTTTAAACTTGTCCAACTAAACAGTTAATTTAACCTTAGAATTCAAGCATAAGCTAGTTTCCCCCCTCCTACCACCACCTGTCTTGATCACGATAACTCCCTTGTCACTACGAACCAGGAAGAAGATTTCAGCCCTATAGGGCTGGTCAGGTGACAACAGCTTAGTAATGACACGCTTCATCGCTTAAAGTGAAAATTTTCCGATTTCTAACGGAACATTCCGACTTTACTTTCAAAATTACTTTATGAGTTTGAACATGAATATTTTTCGGGGGTGAGGGAGTTGATAGATTTTATATTTTTTACATAGTTTTAAAATGGGAGTGATAAATGTGGTGTTGCACAGCTTTCGAGAAGGCGTGTGTGAGTGTATGAGCATTGCGTAACGCAAGAGTACAGGCCATGGGATATTGGGGTACATGGGATGGAGATTTTCAATTCGGGTAAAAAAAATAGTTGAGGATAACTTTAACTCATTATGATTGGCGTTATATTTTACAGATATGAATGATTCGCGGTGTGAGGCAAGGCAAAAGAGTGGGCTGTGTGTACAATAGACAGAAAATTCACGATGTAACCCGCCTCGAACTATAGGCGGGGCTAGTGCTTGGTGAATGAAACGTCTGCGAGTGTCTGCCACACAGATATTTTGCATAAACGTGATACAGGACAAGTTTGGGCAGGAACAATGAAGCAACAGCTGGCTGGCAGGCGGGTATGTGAGTGAGCTGGTAGAATCAAACTCGCAGTATTCGGAGGATGAAACGATCCTTGTGAATCAAACTGAGCGAAACTTGGATTCACTTGACATAGGTTTGGTAGTACAATAGAATGGTAAGGTGTAGTTACTGCGCTTCGTATATATAGCACGAGTTAGCCTAGTAACAGGAAGGCCTAGTTAAGCTCAGGTTAAGCGTCTTTGTTCAATTCTTCAGGTACTTTTAGCTTACTGCATTTATTCAGTTCTTTTGCTGGTACGGAGGGTACGTTCACTTCATCTTTTACACTAAAGATTACATTCTTTCGCACACGCTTGCTGGGCGTGCGGGACATGCGCGCTTAAAGTTTGTCAAACCATTCTTCCTTCCTGTCAATTATCCTGTTAACTGTGTCTCGAGCCTCACCGGACAACACGCGCAACTCAGTATGGTACCTCCAGAGTGGAAGGGTGATTTGGGTGGACCGACCCCGTATTTGGGATTACGAGCTCGCTTATCACAAATTTGGATTAATCGATGGACCGTATTATTAGCGCTAGTATTAGTGCGATTGTTGTTTGCAGTATCTAGCGTTCACGAAGGATTGCGGTCGGCCCATCGAGAGGCCATGGCTGCATGTCGATCGGTTGAAAGCATCGGAAGTGCGATGGCATCAATGCCTCATTACATGGCTCATGGTGTCAATGAACTTGTATCGATGGGAGTAGAATCATCTGTGCGCGGACTATTTTCCAGTGTGGGACTTGGAATTTCAGCGGCCGAGGAGATGATAGTGTTTTTTATTGGATTACTTACTAATACGTATCTCTGTCTTATTACGTTTGCGGTAACGGGGAGTCTGCACGCTGTGATAAATTTAGTCGAGTCGGTCAACCGACTGGTAGAGGCGAACTTTAGCTCATTAAGCGCAAAATTGTCGAGCAGTGTGGGGGAATTTGATAAACTATTACATACGTTTCTCGATAAAATTCAAGGACTGCCCTTAATTGGAAATACGGTCGCGGATTTACCAAAGTTAGACTTACAAAGGCTCAGTGAAGAGATTCGAAAATTCCGCATAACGGATGCGACGAATCCATTGCGGGGAGAATTAACCAAGTTAAATTCATCACTTCCGACGTTTGGAGATGTGAAAAATTTTACGGAATCAGTGCTTCGAGCACCATTCAGTTTACTACGTCAGGAAGTGGAGCACGCTCTAAGTGATTATCACTTTAACCTTGCAGATATTAGGATTGTTGTACCGGTTGATAAAGAATCACTTCAGTTTTGCACTACGGAAGGGGGTGGTGATGATATTAATACATTCTTTGATAGGCTTAACGGACTTACTGATAGTATACGACGCTGGTTCGTCACTTTACTTGTATTGGGAAGCATTCTGGTGTGCGTTCCAGTAGTCTATGCTGAATTGTATCGCTGGCGACATTTGGCGCAGCGTGCTTCGCTTATTCGAAATATATTTAACGGTGGTAGTGGTGAAGAAAAGGGCAAAAGAACGGTGATTAACACGGGTTATACCTTTTCGAGTCAGCGCTACGAAAATGTAGCAGCGCTGGACGCCATCTACGTTGCATCGCATCCGCATTCAGCTAGTGTTGGGTTGTGGTTGGCGTGTAAAGCGGGATCCCGACGTTCTCAAACGTTGTTACGATGGATTGTAGCGTACGCATTTTCGCCGGCAGCGTTATTTTTACTTTCGTTGGGGGCAGCAGGACTTGTTGCGTCTTTGTGTCAGTTGTTCCTTTTGCGAGGTTTACAGGGTAGTGTACCCGAGTTAACGGGAAGTATTGATGCATTTACGAATCGAGTGGGCAATACGTTAAATGAGGCATCAATGGCATGGTCACAGGCTACTAATCACGCTATACAAGCAGAGGGAGATCGTATTAACGAACGATTATTTGGATGGGTTAGTAAAGCAGGAGGGAGCGTTAATTCTACACTAGACACGTTTGTGGAACAAAGTGAGAAAGCGTTACATACACTGTTTGACGGTAGCATTCTGGCCGAACCGGTTCGTGAAGTGTATGCATGTCTGGTTGGATTAAAGTTACAAGGAATTCAGAAAGCAATAACGTGGGTACACGACCATGCTCATGTAACGCTTCCACTTATTCCGGAGCAGGTATTTTCACTTTCAGCCATGTCGAGTAATTTTGACGCATATATTGCGAAGCCAGCAATATCCTCATCACCAGAGATAACCGGACAGAGTTTACAAGATTCACGCTTAACGAACGGTACGACGTTTACGGTATGGCGGGAATCAGATCCCGTATCGCGTATACTCACGGGTATGGTTCAACGCTATAGGGAGTCAGTACATACGGAGATTTATATATCACTGGTTATGTTTGGGGTGTGGGCTATTATAGCAATGTTAGCCATATTGCGAGCTATCATGTTATACATGATGAACGATAGATTGGCTGGCCGGTTACCCGATTATTCCTTACCGGCGAACGTAGCTGGTGGCGGTGATGGAGGCGCTTCACACCGATCGTCCTTAACTTTAGCGTCGACGCCAACACCGACACCGATATTGGCGTCAGTTAACAATACATCCAGAGTAAATGAACCAACGCGGGGACAGGTAGAACCATGGCGGTGTCGTGAAAGAGAATTACACAGTCGAGCATCGTCACTACGTATGATGCCACCCCCACCGGTTTATCAGCGAGACGTTGACCAACAGAATTGTTTAGTGACTAGTACGACGAGTGCGAAGAATCCATCGCCTACGATAACATGCTACGCTAAACCGCCTGATACAGCTTTACTCTACGATTATGATTATGAGCGGCAGTTCTTTTCCCCGCTCCATTACTCGTGCCATGGGGAAAAATCCAGTCAAGTCGACCCTGCGGTATCATCACCTTTATCGATTGATTTCCGCAATGGACCGGCTCGAACACGGCCGGTTCTTCAATTTTCACAACCCCGGCAAAGTCTGCGTGCGGCGTCAGCGTCAGTCGCTAGTTAGCAGGGATGATTGGACGCTGGTCTTGAATGTTTATACTAACTTGTAAATTTGTATATGTGGAAAAGCTGGTGTTTTTGTGTATGGTACATTTTATTGGCAAAGTAATCTATACGTAGTGATATCGTCGTCATGAGTCGGGAGTATGACGGTTAATATGGGCGGGAGGGCCACAGACAAAAATCTGTTTTTAACGGCCAGGGGATTACAACGAACCGTGGTACAGACTGACGGTTAGCAAGTCCATGACTCGCAGAAAAAAAAACCTGCAACCACGTCTACGGTAGATTCAGTAAAGGTAGACTGGTGCATTGGAACGCTCACAAGCACCGTATCAGTAGTGTATACGTGATTGTGGTTGGGTTAAATTGGAATTAGAACCCGTGGGAATAAAACATATTTACACATAAGATGCACAGGCTTTACCATCCTCAGTAACATTGTAGGGTAAAGGACCGGCATACTTATCAGCAGGTCGACCGAGAGCAAAGTATTGCAAGTGAGCCTGAGCCATTCGAACCATGGCCAAGGATGCAGATTCATTTGAAGCACCGGAATGATAAGAGGGTTGAAGTTGATGATATGATGATGGATGTAAAATAAGGGGGGGAGGTGGATGATGTAGAGAATGAGAAGTAGATGATTCACATCTTTCACCTGAACTACCGGGATCAGGACCAACAGGCCGACAGTTTGGAGAAGGAAGCGGATCAGATGGGTCGCAAGAGTTTGATGAATTCCACGAATAATTAACCTGAGAAGATGGATCGCGCTTCCATGATGTTGAATAATCGGGTATAGTAATCTTAGCAGAGGGAATATTACACTCTGTATTTCCCAGGGCTAATGTATGCAAACCACGAACGGGACGATATGGGCTTGTCCTAGCAGCCAAATGAACTCGAGGGGATAAAGGAGTTGGAGCAAGAGGAGGTGGAACATGCAGCCTATCACTGGCGATATAATCGATTCGACCACTATTGCTTACGGGTAGTAAAGTGGGGATACTATCCCGACCAAGGTTCTGCAAAGAATCATGGCCACCGGTCAACGATTTAATTCGAACACGCTTACAACCAAAATCTTCGTCACATTCATGATGATTCCGTTTCTTTAAAGGAGCTGCAGTGGAACATCCAATAAGGGAATTATGGAACAGAGTTGGAGATAAGCGTTGGGGCGATTGGGATTGTGGTCCAGATGATGCATTAATTTTGGGGCCAATATTTCCCTGATGTCGATTACTTAGGGCAGCAAGATCTTGTTTTGACATGAATGAAGATTCATCATTAACAAGACAAGTTCTTGAAGGGTGGCCACCGTAAACCGTAAGATCATCATTTGAAGGTACAACATAATCGTAATCGGGTAAAATTGGATGAGGAATTCCAGGAAATTTTCCCGATCTATTTAATGCTGCAGGTGGCGATGCCTGAGGATTAGTATTTGTATTTGAGCCGAGCCACATAAATGCATCCGATACCGCATTTAAGAATTTTCCTAGTTTACTAATTTTGATACGCCATTCGCTCCATGCTGAAGAAGAAGTGTATAAATTGTAACGCATGTTACTAAGGAATTCCACTTCCATGACGTGCATTTCTTCAACGCTAATTCCTGAAACATCACTCCACGTACGATTAGTGTAAGTGTTATCGTCGAGAACTGTGACGAGAAGTAAAGGTAGGCATTAGTAAGGGTGAGTTAAGTGAGTGTACAAAACTTGGGTAAAAGTTCGAAGACGGATGGGTGAGAGAATTGACCAAGAGAAAAAAAACTAACATTTATTGGCCAGCATCAAGGCAACGGTTAGCAATCGGTATTCGCTGCCAGACCGACCGGAAACGGATAAGATTGATTGCTTTAATCGATAAATGAACAGTAATGCCAGTATGACGACATTGGGGGAAACTTGGGTCGTGACAAGGATCGAGTTAACCCACTGAGTGAATGGGGATTTGGGGCGCATGGACTGAGATAATTGGGGTATTAAGCGTTGGTATTCATCGACAGAAGCGTGGGAAATTCTGTCAATTAGATGAATATCACCGAACCAAAGGAAACAAGAAAGCTATGGAGGGTGCGAAGGAACGGGTGAGAGGCGCGACGATGACATGTTAGCGAATATATCCGAGGGAAATCTGGATAAGGCAGTGCTAATTAGGCACAGCACACGTACTTCGGCGGTTAAATTGGAGATATTTCTCCTGGAAGTTTTGGCATCGTCTGTCATGAATGAAGCAGCAGAGTAGGATAAAGGAGAGGAAGCAGAAATAGACGGGGGGGGTGTGGATGTAGAGTTAGCATGAGATCTGGCATTCGTATCCTCCCGTCGGGGAGGATTATCGGGAGGAGGGGGTGGGGGATGTGGTGAAGGAGGGCAGCGGATTGGGGTGTCTTGGGTAGACGGGGGGAATGGACGTGGATTAAGAGAATCTGTGGAAGAAAAAGTATTGGAAGAGGGGGGATTTTGGGAGGAAGTTTGGGGAAAAGGCTGGGACGAATCAGTCAATATTGAACGTATAGGGGAATTGTTAGAAAGTACGGGTAAAGAAAATGAAGGATGGGACGGAAGAGAAACATTATATATATGAGAAGAGGGTTGATGGTTCAAATGATGAAGATTATGATTTATATGACGAGATATGTCGGAAATTTGGGAGGCGAGATTATCAACAGAAATAGTTGATGATAAAGAAGGAAACGAAGTGTAAGGGAGAGGGGGGGGAATGGGGGCGGTGATCATTACGAGGGTGAAAGAGTAAAGATAACGGAGGACATGGCATAAGTGAGGGGAGAAGTGGTGAGGAGATGCTAATGGTTAAAGTGATAGTATAGTATAAATCACGTAGAAAGTGAAGTTTACGCAGAGGAAGAGAGGTAAGAATTTGGGGGAAGAGAGGAGAAGGGAGGGGAAAATAGGATGTGAGAAAAAGGATGAAGGACGAGAAAAAAAGAGAGAATGGGAATGGGAATGGGAATGAAAGTGAAAAGGAGGAGAAGGAGAAGAAAGGGAAGAAGAATGAAAATGAAGCAAGTAATGGAAAAGAGAGTGTCTGAGAGAAAAAGTGTGGGAAAGATAAATTTGTGAGCTTTAACGAGGGAACGAGCTTTTAAATGGAGAATTTGGCAAGAAAAAATTCAAGAGGGGAAGTGGAAAAACTATTTATGCGAAATGAAGCAGGTGACTCGGAGGAGTCGGCATACCGAAGAAGAGGAGGAAGGAGTAAACAAAGTAAGAGGTAGGGAGGAGGCGAGATGGGATAAAGGAAGGACCAAGATATGGTATACCGGGAAGCCGAATCGGGATGGAAGGAAGGACGAAACAAGAAAGGGTTTTTGACGGATTAGGAAGGAACGAGTTATCGTTTCTGGCAGTCGCAAAGGGTTAGTGGGACGGTCGGGAGAGTCGGGGGGAGCCGGGAAGGGAGGTTCGGCATGGGATCGGGTGTGAGAAGGGATGGGTAAGGGGTAGGTATGAGTGGGAAGTAAGGGGGGGTATGTTAAGTTAGTGTAAACATCTTACCCAATTCGGTAATTCGTAAATTTACCGAATCGGGTAATGCTGGAGTAAATTTTCTTCAAAATCTTCAGTTTGCCATTAAAATGGTAAGAAAATGTATTTGAGGCTTTATACTGTATTCATGCTGTCTGATCTGGTAATTTGATCATCTAAACCTTTTTATCTTTTTTTTTTTTGTAAACTTGAGTAGTTACTTCGTTGACTGGTTACCGACTCATCAGCTCATCTCATCATTATTAATTACCCGTTAGTGAACTTCCTGACTCGCCGTTCGCTTTAATCAAAGCCGCTCACTCACTTGTTACAAAGTCTATGAAATGTTTGCTCTAAACTGCTTGTTTTCCGTCCATTTCCAAAACTTTGTTACTCTTTTATCAACATCTACTTGGTTAATTCAAGCAATGTCAACTTCCTTCATGCGAGTTAATTAAAATCTTTTTCACCCTCCCTCCACCTCTACGGACAATTTCGCCCTTTTTTTTTGGGTCATTTGCCTAATTAATGCTCAGTTGTATACTATTCATCTATTTGGCAAATCTTACTCTGCCTCCAATTGTCGGCCCTTCTGCCCAACTCCCGTTGTCTTGCATCATTCTTATCGTTATTCTTTTACTTGACTTATCTTCTTTCCACCTCCACAGTATCTCATTTCATTTTCTCGATCTACTTTATCTCGCCACTTTCTCCTTCATCAAAATTTCATCTCTATACCCATTTACTCTCAAATTTAACACTCTTAAACTATCCTCTTCGCTATAACCCTTACCCACCACTATCATCACTCTTCAAACCAATGTAATGCTTGCGTACCATTCTTAATTACCCTTCCCACTTATTCTCATATCTAGGTCTATATAATTTATCATTTTGCCTTACGTATGTATATTTGTATCAATTCACATGAAAAATTTCCATCCACATTCCCAACTTAAATGTCATCTTCCCTCATTCTTTACATTTTTTAGTCAGAATTCACCACACTTAATCCTCTTACTTTACCCTTGTACTGCCCATTGTAAATCATCCCATCCTTTATTCTACAGCACATCATCTCTTCTCCACTCACATCCCCTTCACTCTACTCCGCTGCTGTACTTCTCTAACATTCTCCGTACCCCTCCAAACTATACACACCTTCACTATATTTTCAACCCACTTATATCCCCGTGTTCTGTGTTCGTGTCCCATGTATCATGCATCGTGCGTCGTGCTTCGCATATCGTGTTAAATGAATCTTCAAGCTACCTTGCCTTGTTGGTCATTTCGATTTATTCATATCCCTTCAAACCTCCCACGTTCCACATATTAAATGCTTCCCTTGACTTACCTTTCTGCTTTCTCGCCTCACCAATCCTTGCTAAATTCCTTAACCATTTATCATTTTGACTTTGTCTATTTGTTAACTTTGATATCAATTATTTCCTCGGTAATACCTTTTCTATAAGTTCATTACCACATTATCCTAATTTGACCCGCCCAAACTACCCATTTCACCGCCGAGGTTGCCCATGAAAACTATCTTGTCCATTCATCCACTATTCGTTTCTCTCTAATAATTCAATACTATCTTACCTAAATATTACACGCTTCTGCACAACTGTTAATACCTTTTGTATACCTCATATCACTTTTCCCAACGCATGAATATTGCCCGTAATGTATTTACATGGATACTGAACGAGCTAATCTGTATGTGCTGCTATGCCTACCAGACCATCAATCATAGCTTTCCATAATACACTGAACCATCCCATCCCATCCCATACCATCTCATACTCTTATCAACTCTCGTTAAACATAAAGTGGGTGAACTTGTGTCTCATTATCCATTGATTAATTCTCGAAGACAATCCTGACCGCCCCATCCCACCCTAGCCCATCTACATTCTCATTTTATATGGTCTTTTAAACTTGTTACTCCTTCCCGTTAATCCCGTGCGTTTATCTGTCTTTCAAACATGCCACTACACTACTTCAATGCAAACCGGCTGCTCTCATCATTGTGATTCACATCCCTAATCTGCCAACACATCACGCCCCCTCTCACACACATTGCATACCTGCACATTAGCTATCTTCATTACTACTAATTACTAATTACAATGTCTATTTGTCCCCTCCATTTCCTTGACACGTTCATTTAGCCATGTCCAACACAAACATTTTCAACCTTTGTAACCATTTATCACTCCCTCTCAACTCAACCTTGTCATGCCATAATATGCCATATGAACTAAATAAAATGTCATTTCATGACCCTATATGACATGCCAGGTAATATATACTGATGTATTAAATGATTTACTAACCATAAACATTCCCACTCTCCCTACCTCATCACTTACCCGTTCATACGCCTTTGGTCCCATCGTCAGTGGGACATGACAAACATCCTTCTCCCAAATCAATCTTACG
>WMKJ01000180.1:0-18579 GCA_009733715.1 Herpomyces periplanetae | reverse complement strand
GCATGTTTTCTAGCGGCTCTAATGCGTGCCTACAAAGTTTGAAGTCAATTGGACCGCTCAATGGTGCAGAATAATAGAGATTTTCTTGTGCCCTTTGTACCATTAGTAAGAAATGTCTCTAAGGCTCGTAAAACGATTTCAAATAGAGTTGGTAGTGTATTGGTGTAAAAGCTGCACTTTTTAGCCACTATTATTTTTCTTCGTGTTTTTCAAAACACTATCTGGCTTATTCGAGAATTAGCCATCCATATCTCTCCAGTGTTATAGTACACAGATATCCGTTGAAAAATTCGTAAAATACGATTGTAAGGACCCTAGGTACAGCTTCTTGTGAATGTGTTGTGTGGCGGACGCCAAGTTTTTATCTACGAAATGCTAATGTTACTCTTACGTGCAGGATAAAGGTCTAATTGCCTTCATGAGACTAGTATTTAGAGGGCAGTGGTGCAACGCAAGTTTGGTGCGAGTTATGCCAGTACTACAGCGAAACGGAGGAAATAGACGGAAAAACTCTAAGTGACGAGACGAAACAAGATTACATTTGCACAGCCACAATTATTGATTAGAAGGTATTATAACTTGGGCCACCGAATGATATTAACTAGCCGCAAGGCTACTCGAGAAAATTATGGTACAAAATTTCTAAGTATTAAAACTTGGCCGCAAAGTTACATCACACATGGTACAAGCAGAAATTAATTGCGTACTGGGAGGATGGTATGGTAATGGTGAGGGTTCTAATATAAACGTGACCCGGAGAAATTTTCCTAAATTTTTGACTAAGTCTCACGAACAACCTCTTTCCACCGGTAGATGCGTTACTCATTTACTCCCTTTTTGTTCGAATTCAAACTTTTATTCAGATATCCATCATTGTGGCTTCTTGCTTCCGTCGCTTGAAAGAATTTCTGATGCTAACATTAAAAGCAGTTATTACCTAATGAATATATTGCCCTCGCTGTTTCATTGGGAGCAGGACCCGCATCAAAAGTGAAACTATTTTGTATGTGATAATTGAACTAGCCCTATAAATGTATTATGCCTCCGTGCTATCACCATTGATTTGTGTCGCACATCTGATACCCGTTTACCAATACTAGTCCTGTGACTAACGAGTATCCGACTCTGAATCCATTTACATATTATACTAACTGGCCTTGTGATATTAAGACTAGCCCCGTTTACTTTATCAGTAAAATCAATTATATATTATACTTGACAGATTATGCAGTGTTATTTTATTTGCATAATATACTTTGTTGAGATTTCCGACATTTAATTTGAAATAATTGTTCTAAGTTAAAAATATTATTCAAACAGTATTGGATTTACAGCTTTGTAAAACTTGTAATAAAATATATAAGTGAGCGAAAACGTAAATTTGTGAATACATTTCTAAATTAAACGTGAAGTTTTAACAATAACAATACTTTTATAACAAAAAATATACTTAATCATCCTATAATTTTATGAAACAATTTAAAAAATGATTGATTTTATGCTGCTATTGGTGTCAGTAGCGTATTGTCAGCCTGGTACGGAAGGGTATATTAATGAAACCAAATCCACGTTAAATGAATCATATTTACCTTCAACATGTACTACATCGAGTAAACATTGTTTAACAAACCATCATTCTTCAGTTAGTACTTCAAATATTGAAAGTTCAAGTTCAAATAGATGTGATTATAAAAGTACAACTAAAAGAAAGGTCACAAAACTGGATACGAATCCTAGTGATTCGAAACAAGCAAAATTTATTACGCATGAATTTATTGAAAAGGAGTTTTACTTATATCCTAAATTAAGATACCCATTTAGACATATCAATGGATATAACTTTGAAAATTCATATCTGGGGCTAAGTGAAACCCGACATGTAATTGTTCCCCGGAAAAATGCGGTCAGCAGCGTTGTAGATGATTCAAAAATGTCCTCAGAACTATATAAAATTTTTATAAAATTACTAATATAGTTTTTAGTTTAATATTTATAATCAATAAAGATAAGCATTTACAAGCAAAACTTAAGAATGGAAAAAATTGGGGTAAGCGATCCTTCAAAACTATAATTACAAATACTTACAATTGTAGAATATTTTTATGGGATGCCTAGTACTGGCAAAAATGGTGGATTAACGGTGCCTCTCAAGAGATCATTAAATGATTCGATAATTTTGGGACCATATACAAATGAGAGACGTCAAAAATATCTCGTTACCAACGAATGGATGCACGCAGATTATAATTATTTGACACACGGAAATTCGCACATGTACTATTTATGTCCATACAATAAAGATGCATACTTTTTTGTTCATATATACATTAAAAGCGTTAAATGCTATAAAATCATGCTAGTAGTTGATCCATTAACGGTATAATGCATCATTCTTTAACAATTCAAAAATATTACAATAAAAATGTAGACTATGCAACGAATGATAATTTTAAAACAAAATACTTGCTATATAACTATATCTTCACCTCAATGTAACACTTAAAATTTAGATCAACACATGTGTAAAGATTGGCGCACAAGCGTTTAGATGTGATTACCACAGAGGAGAGTGTTAAGGGTGACTCGATGAAAGTAGCAGCTCTTTCACTCACTATCGGCTCTTGCTTGGAAGCTCTTACCCGAGTCCAATATGTTACGAGAAACTCACTTGTAACACGTATATGCCAAGCAGATCAGTGAAGAGTTATGTCACGTAGAAGGAACACATGACTACCGAGTAGATCAGCAACGTGTAGCATCACGTGGAGTACTCATTAGCCTGTAGCACGAGACAAGTGATAAGTGCCGATTCTCGCGTACCTCCCGAAAACGTGGTTAAGTATCGCGATGCACATGAAGGAAAAAGAAGAGAACTTTTCAGCCTACATGATGAAAAAATAAAGTATTATAGTGATAGTTGTCACCTGCCATGAAATTTCAGTTAGATATTTTTTGAGGAGCATAGTGTAGTCTGTTGCAAGAGCTTACTACAATCTCACAGTAATTGCAGGAAGCAATGTCATGATATGAAAATCTGGTGGAGTGATTTGACAAATTGTAAACGTGGAGATGGCTGAGATTAGTCATAATAAGATGGTGTTGACTTGGCCGTCTCGTGTATTCAAATGCTAGAGTAAAGCCGTGTTTGGCATACTTCGATGTTTTGTTCTTGGCTTGCTATTTGGAGCTATGAATGACAGTCTTTTATTATGCACTTACCTTTGTCATGTAGATAGTGTATAAATAGCTGAGTCTTTGTAGTACCGGTGTTACTCTCGTCAAAGATTTTTAAGCGTAGATGCGTGAATAATTGTTAAAGTGATGACACTTGGATAGTTCACGCTCCCGCCAATTAGAAGTAGATAGCTCCAAAAACAAAGTGGCCGTGACGATCTAAATCTAAAGATTTGTAATATCTAAGTAGTTTTTAGTAATAGTAACAATTTGGTAGAAAAAGCTAATGGCCATGAGCCCAAAACTGGTAGATTTGCGTACTCTTTTCAAATATTTATGATTGGGTATTAGATTACCATTATTAGATAATGCTTTCAGTTAGATGATGTTGTTACAATATCAAAATATTGCTTATATTACACAGGATATGTTGCGAGTGTTGTAGTATGAAATAATTGGGATAGTTAAATAGCAAGTATTCTGTCTTCCGAAATAGTGACAAGTGCACATATGTTGTTCGCATACGCAAAGTCATGATAACCTTGTATATCAAGCTTCATTTATAAGTAGGTGTTGATGAGCTTCCTTGAAAAGGGCGAAAAGATTAAGACTGAAAGTGCGAAGCGAAGATGAGGGAATGTGGGACTTAGAAGAATCTTTCAACTCACAAATTTTGTATATATGCCTGTTTGGATACTCTCTATACTGAGACATTTATGGATTAATTGTGCTCTTGAGTGTATTTTAATCTTTTTAAAGAAAAAATTCTACTCGGCTGGTTTATTTTAGTTGAACTTCTTTTACCGGGTGTCCGTTTGACTTTGATAGGAGTGTCTTGTCACTTATTGGGAGAATTTTCATCCCTTCTCCACTCTGGTAAAATAGAACAAACAGCTTGATCTGCAATTCTAACTGTATTTATTTATTTAAATTATCCTACAGCTTGTTCTACCAATTAAACTGCGCCTAGATGCAGAGAAAAGCATAACAGAGGGATGCCAGGATCCGCATGTGTCATATTGTCAGTGCTAACTGGATCTGTATATTTCCTCCTAACATGCAATCCTTTGTCCGTGCTCAAGCAATGTAGAAGTTAATTGGTCGATCATATTATATTCTTTTTTTGGCTTGCTGCTGAAATCGTTATTACGCATATATATATCTTTGTACATTATTTGTTGCTATACGTATCATCAAAATAATTTTAAGGTAACTTTAAAAGTTGAATTTTTAGTTGATATTTTTTGCAGTTTTTATTTTTAGTACGTTTGGTAAAGAGAAAATAATCTATAGAATTAGAGGTGCAAAATGAAAATGTCTTTCGAGGGCCTGGAACGAACAGGGTTTGCGATTTCATTGAATGATATGGTAGCACTACTAGCATTGGAGATTTCCCATCATTGTATTTAGTTCCAACTCTTGGTGAAGAGGCTTGAAGTGAAACAATATTCATCCTATGGTTCCTGTCTATTCGTTCGTGTAGATCAAATATCGGCTCTATAATATGTTACTAATAAACTAATTTATTAAAAAAGTAGTATTTACCCCATGATTTCGAATTTTGCAAATTTGCAATCAAATTGTCATTGTTGAATGAAAATTTTAATCTATGTTTGTTAGTTTTCACGCATATAAATATTCATTTTCATACATCGATTTTTTTTCATTATCTGTATATAACAATGGATCGCTTTTTATCATCAAGGTATCATCAGCACCAAGGAAAACAAAATAATCATTTAAGGTGCATGGGTCATTGGGAAAATCATCTCCAGCGGGCGATGGGCAAAGATAGAATGTGGCGATAGAAGACTGTGGGTTGACACCTGAAAATGTTATTAGTATTTCTTGAAATTAACCGACTTAATACTGTTTCTGTTACTGTCAAGAAGCGAGTCAACACCACTGTCAATGTTTTTACGATAGTGGCACATATCATTATTGAGCTCGCGCCAAGTAGTTGCTACAGTCACTGTTTGTTTATTTTTAATAGATAAATCTAATGCAGGCTCTTGATGATACTCGTGACAAATAGCTTGCATACTATTCAATTTGTAAGGGTTTTGATTTGAACAATGAGCAGGGACAGTCTCTGGCAGGGTATTTGGGTTGAAATTATGTGCTATAAAATTACTTGATTGGGAGTGTAAGCCAATTCCTAATATTAAAATTAGAAAATAAATTCGCGTGACACAAAGTGACTCAGACATTTCCTTCGTAAAATACATTTAAAGGATAAAACAAATATATTTATGATATTTTGACTGAATAATGAAACTAAACCGAAAAAAAGACGAATACAAAATTTTTGAGCAAAACGGGTTTTTCATATTTAAAAATAAATGATTCGTAAAGGCTAGATTTAATAATAAAATAGCTTCATGCTCAATTAAAGCATGTTTCTTATCTCCAAAGGAAAAAATAACCCATCAAATCAATCATTTGACTGACATCATTACGGACAATTATATGCATATCTAAAAGACCACATGCATTTCGATAAGGTTTGATGAAAATATTGAAAATCATAAAGAAAAATTTTGTACAAAGAATAACTTTATCATAATTAACTAAACGATAAAATGTTACAGTTATATTGCTAATATTGGCAAAATGTTAAATTCTGTATCGAAAGGATGTAAACTCTAGCTTCTGCTAGCATGTTTTCAGATAATTGCTGGCATAATTATTTTCTCCTATTCTGGAGAACAGTATCAAATTCGCACTGACCAACCAACCTGGGAGAAATCTACTAGGGTATAAATTTAGTGTGCAATAATCCCCCAAAGGTGCCGGGCCTAAATTTTACCCCAACCAAAAATATTTGGATTCTGTTTTTTTCGAAGCTCGGATATTTGGTGTACTTGTTTTTTTCGCGGCAAGGTACTGAGCATACTCTTCAGGGCTAGTTTTTAAGTCCCGAAGCTATCACAAGGCTAAGAACTGACAAGTTCGGATTCAGAAGTGAAATATTCAATATTGCAGTTTACCGGCTTGAGTTCTAATGGTATAGATTTAATGGAAAAATTCTCCCTTAGAACTTAATATGTCACAAGTCTACAATGTGTTTCCAGGGTCTTTATCCTATACACACATGAAGTGAAGGTTTTGTGTTCCCTGGATTTGAGAACAAGGTTAAACACGACAGTATTTGTAAAACCACTAATGATACATGATGAAATGTCAAGAGAAAGTTTCTGGAGAATTTCAAGGGGGAGTATACTGTGTCGTATTTGAGGGAAAAATAATTGGTTTTACACCTTACTGTATAGGGTCTCTGTTTGAAATAAGAAAATGGCTCTTGACTTCTCGAATCGATTTTAAACTTTCTCGACGGCTACTCAAAGGCGGAGGGTGGTTTAGGACTCGATGAAAAATTTTGCTGAAAAGATACTGAAGCAGTCACAGCCTGAACGAGCTACTGTAGTGCGCCAGTATGCTTGGTCAGATTCCGACGGACTGTGCTTGCTATTTATGCAAACTAGGGAATGAACTGGGTATATAAGGAATACTAGATCTAAAGGAGGAGAGAAAGTACTATGGATCCTGTGGAAGGTAAGGGAAGGCGTAACTTGATAGAAGGAACTGCTTTTATTCAACTCACCATCAGCTCTCGTGTGAAAGAGGGAACAGCCTAGCACAAGCGGAAGAAGACAAGAAGAGAAAGAAATAGACTTAAGAGGGAACTTTGGCAATATGAGCAAGGTAAGAGTAAGGATAGCTGAACAAATAACTACAAAAGTAAAATTGATACAACATAAGGGATGGTGTGGATAACATATGGTTCTAATGGTAGAAGAATATTGAAAGTATTGAAAGGGAAGAAATAACGAGATTTTCAGTTTCAAAAATAAGGCAAAGTCGGAAGGGTGATTTTGGGCATAATATAGTCGAGATTTCGAAGATTTAGGATTTGGGTCAACTCGCGTTTTTCGTACTTCCTTCAAGTTAAATAAAAAATAAATGCTGTAGGAATGAATGATGGTTTATTGGGGCAACATACTGTGCTTGTCTTTTGCAGTGTAGTGCCTCGGAGAACGATGATGGAATTGAACAGGCTGTTTCATCAAATTCTACACTCGACTCTAGTTCGGAGAGGTGGTCGTATAACGTTGATTCAACAACGGCTAACGAGGAAGTTAATGTTCTGTTCAATCGAAGCGTCGTTAGTATCTAGTCAATTACAGTGTGCTGTATGAGGGTACATCTGGCTTGCTGAGATATGCAGGAAATAATATTGTAAAGTAATAATATTAGTAATGCCACGGAAAACATTGCAATTACCAATACCAGATTTATTGATTATTCCGAGGTATTTTTTTGCCCTGAACGGAAGGGAGGGATTATGCAGATAAGCGACATGTGATATCGTATGGAGGATCATGCATTGGGAGATTTGGGGTGCTAAAATTAAAGCAAAACCATACAAGTCACTTAGAACATTGTAAAAAATTGTTTGGGAACTATTTCATGGCGAATAATGGTGTATTGCATGGTGCAAAATTAAAACTGTAATATGGGTAGGAATAACCCTGAAAGGACTGTATTATTAATTGAAAATGGACCAACTATTGAACTGACGGAGTTATTCAAGTTTTTGAAATTTGAAAATTAATATTTTGAAAACACGTGTCCGAATGCATTCAAAACTTAGTGCCCATTTTGACGCATCAAATAGTTTATATTGGAGATGGAGGCGTAGAAATAGAAGCAGATCAAACTAATTTCTACTTGGATAACTGAGTGGAGCCGTAAAATAGCCGACGTCAGATTTGTGTGAAAGCCAGAAAATCATTAATCTAGGAGTGTTTTTCAGTTGTATTTAAACATTGTATGCATGTTTTCTAGCGGCTCTAATGCGTGCCTACAAAGTTTGAAGTCAATTGGACCGCTCAATGGTGCAGAATAATAGAGATTTTCTTGTGCCCTTTGTAATATCGTGGCTAGCTTCAAGATGATACTCTAATTAATACACTTACTTTCCACTAGTGTATGCTAATGTGTTTTTTTAGGTTATTTTACATACACTCTGGGATATTGTGACATTTAAAACATAGTCCTTCAGACATATGAGAGCGACCGTTTGACAAAAACACAATCGCATATACCAGTTTGGGCAATGTGGCAATATGACAAAGAAATTTCGTAGTAGGGACACTGTAGATAGTGCAAACGAATATGTTGATTTATAGAGTTAGTTTTTTTTAATTTAGTGAAGACTTGAACGAAATATTTTCCCCATAAGGTTGTAAAGGAAAAACCTTGTTCAGGTTTATGAAAGACTGAAACGTTACAAGGAACTCACTTGTACCACGTATTTGTTGAGACAATCTGCGAAGTTACTGCCGAATAGAATAGTAAAGTACTGTACTACATGGAATCCCTGTGTCCCTCCCGAAAAAATAGTCAAATGCTACGTTACATATTAAAGAAAAGCATATAGCTTTTCATTCCCCATGATGCAAACATAGGGCATTGTGGTGATAGTTGTTACTCATCAGGAAATATCCAATTGGTGTTTTTTTGAAGAGCATGGTTTAGCTTGTTGAAACACTCAAGCGCACTAGTGATAATACTGGAGCATTGGGACTAATTTAAATTGCAATTACCAATTGCAATATAATTGATATTAGAATATTCAGTGAAGTTACTTAACAAAATATACACGTGAAGATGGTTGATGTAAGCCGAACACAGATGGAGCTAACTTGCCTGTCTCGTGTATTTAAAATGTCTGAGATCCTGATAACACCTGGAATTTCGGGGGATCATCACGCTTTCTCTTTTATCACACTTTATCTTTCTGCTCAGTTGTTGATAAAGAGACGACTGCTTACTCTTCGCTTATTATGTAATTAGTATAAAATCATGTGTTTTGTTTTGTTGTGTTACGCTTTACTTTGCAGCTTGACGTAGATTAATTGACGGAACAAGACAATAAAATATGAATAAGCAAGTGTAGTTATAACTACAAAGTTAGACTATTTGTATTACTCAATTACAACAGGCAAAGAACGACAATCCTCCGAATAGCTACAAGACACTCTTGTCAAAGTCGGCCAGACACAAGATATAATCTAGCTCTACTAAAATAAACTAGTTTTATGTAAATAGAGTAAATTATTAGTGAGATATTCTAATCAAGACTGATCCCCGAATGTCTAAAACTTGAAGGGATCCGTGCCACTTAAGATATTAAAGCCACGAGGTGAAGGATTCGACCAGGTCCATACTTCAAATCTTTGCTTCGTGTTCCCATTCTGCTCCGTTTCGCCCCCTTCGAGACTAGCCTATCAACTATAAACTGTAGCTTCAGCTTAACAGCTAAGGTTGTCCCGACTTTGCACATGTGAATAGTATAAGTGCCCTTATCATTATCTCGAAAGGCAAGATTATCGCTATTCGATTATCGTCAAGTATTGTTAAATGGTCTAGATGGCGAGTGCTTAGACTCCATCCATGTAGCACTCTCGAGACAATGCTTCAGGCTTTGACGCTTGCATATTCTCAACGGAAATGATACCAATGATGCATAGGCCAGCTATCTATGTTCTCTCAGCGCAAAGACATATAAGTACATGAGAAAAGATACGAATTATAGCTAACAGGAGCAAGGCGAAAAAAATCATAACAGCAAAGTTTGCCGATTGTGACGCTAGTCCGAAACAAGGAAATTGCAATCACAATCGAAATCAGTGTCTTGGTATCATCAAAATGTGCCTGAGTGCCCCAACACTTGTTGCAAATATATACTACGAGTGATTTTATTGCAACAGGTAGCTACGATATTTTCACTTAATTGAACCTTATGAAGGTTAAGAAAATATGGATCTTTTCACGACAATTTTTATTTCTCGTGCATTTTTATGTATGTTTTTAAATACATCCCGAGTTCTATTCTAGTGTTTAATTCGTAAATTTTGAATTTATTTCACATTTATTTATAACGCTATTTTAAATTTAGAGCAAAAATATGTACCCTTCAAAACTTCTTCTAGAATTATTAATAGATTGATTGGAAAACACAATGGTAAAATTACTTATTTGAAAAAAAGTAGATTTCACATTTCAATGAACAGAGAAAAAACTTAGTTTTGCCCCTATGTTGAAAATGCATTTTTCCTTCAATTACTATATTCCACTTTACATTTTTATATGGTTTGCTCAGGTGATTTTTTATTTTACCAAATAGTGTACTCCTCCACGCACCAATTACAGACAATAAAGCATTGATTCGAGGTGGACAAGCACGGCGATTGAATGGAACTATTTAAAATTAGATTAAATATTTGAATGATTAATATTCATTACTATACACCAAATATCATTATTAATAAGTTTCCCTAATAAAAGTCCATTATTGCCAAATCTAAACTCTGCCCTAAATACGTAAAAAGTTGGATATATAAATTTCGGAAAAGTCACAATATAACTAAGTTAATACTTTTTTGATTAAAAAGAATCGAATTTTTGTTTAGACGCAGTAGGTACCACCATAATATTTTTGTCACCAAATGACAGAAAGGTTTGTTCCCAATTAAATATATCGGGAAGTTGAGCTTTCGAAAGATTTAGAAGAAAGATAAAATTTTATTGTTGGTTCATAAATAATGGAAAGTTCACTATATAACTCAATTTCGTTCATATGCACGCTTTCTTTTAGTTGACTATTCTGGGAATTCGTTGAATTATCTTGTTGAAGTACTGAATGCATGTGTTTTTCTTGGTATAATTGAGACGAATGAGATAGCTTGAATCTTTTGGGTGACAAATTAGATAAATCCAAATTAAAGTTTGTAATTTGAGAATTGACTACTACATGGTCTTGAAGGCCATAAAAAAATTCAAATTCACATTTGGAGAAGGCTAACAAAAGCCATTTCCGAATACAAACCAGTAAAGTATCATAATGAATTTTGAAAATATTGTATGAAAGATATTTATATATTAATATATTTACAATAAATGAAAAATTGAGAATGAAAATGGGGAGGAGACTGTTTCTTGTATAATATTTAACGAAAAATTGATGGTAAGCCATCCACGTATTTTGTATCTAATATTTATTTAGCATTAAATCAATGTTTTTAATTATTTCAAAGGCATAAATAAAAAATCATTAATTTCTAAACTTTGAATATATTGCGAAATTATTATAAAAAAAGCGTGACACACTTGTATATTTTGTAAGCTAACATACATTAATGCTTAATTATTCAATTTTCTATAGGTAGATATATTTAAAATTATCCTGAGTCATATGCGAATAAAATTTTCTATAAGTAATCCTTGTAACCTTATTTAAGGGTGGAACTGCCATAAACTATCGAATAGTAGCTATTCAAAAAAATTGCTAATAAGCAAATCTTATTTAGGCTTATATCGGCCAAAAATTGGTAAAACAAAAGTACATAGAAATGCATATTAAACCATACTGGTGGCTAAATTTCTAATCAAATATCAGTTATTATTCTATATAATAAACGCATGAGCTGAGGGGGCATGCAAGAAACAAAATTTTAGCAAAATATAAACTATGAGGAAACATTTTGGACCAGAAATTCTTCAGAAAATCCGGTTAAAGACACCATGACGGGCACTAACTCTGAAAATGGGTACGAGTGACGATACCGTGCTGCACCGGGTCTGAAAGTACAAAAATTTCGGGTGAATATTTTTATAGATATGATGTATTGGACTAATTTGTCACAAATGGCTGAATTTTTCATTTTATTCGATGTTAGAAATCTCCTATTTTCTGCGCTCTACTTTACAGCTTAGCATAGTTTACTTGGTAAAACAAGACATAATATAATATAAATAAGCAAGTGTAGATATGACTACAGATATCGACTATAGGTTATACTTGATTAGGGGAAAGAACGATAATCTTCCAAACAGCCACAAGACAAATGGTAGCTCAACGAAGATAAACCAGCTATGTTTTAAACTAGATTGATTCTCGGATGTCAAAACATTGAATGGATCTAGGTCACTAAAAATATTTAAGTAATGAGGTGAAGAACTCGGCCAATTCCGTTCTTCAAATCTGTGCTACGTATTCCCAGCCTGTGCCACTTCGCCTCTATCGAGATTAGTATATCAACTAGTAACTGTAGCTTAGGCGTAGCAGCTAGGGTTGCTCCGACTTTGAAAATGCAACTAGCATAAGGGCCCATATGACTATTTCGAAAGGATAGATAATTACTATTCGATTATTGACAGGTATTGATAACTGCTCTAGATGGCCGGCCCTTGAACTATCTCTATACAGCACTTTAGAGACAATTCTTTACGCCCGCACCACCTGCATATCCTAGACGGAAATGATACTAGTGATGCATAGGCCAGTTATCTGTTCTGTCTACGCGAAGTTATGTAAGCACATGAGAAAGACTATTAATCATAGCTAACAGGAGCAGGGCGGGAAAAATTATAACAGTAAAGTGTGCTAATCACGGTGTTACTGTAACAGTATGCGTTTTTCGTTATTTTGATGACGGAATAATCATAACTTGATTATCCCAATATTGCTGACGGCAGAGCCCGTAACATTTCCGGTACAGTTAGAAATTTGTGGAACATTCAAAGCTACCTGTTCTAAACTTATAGGAATTAGTTCTTCATGCAAGCCGTAGCCTCTAGTGAAAGTTACATAGGAACTAACTTTCTTTAACCCTGATCATGTCGACTAGTTTGATGTATACAGCTCAAGATCAGCGGGTGCCTGGCACCAGTTAGGTGGCATTCCGAAAATTATGACACATGCTCCAACACATGCTTATCTTCATCGAGAATGATAGGATTGCTACATCGCAACATTCAGGACAATTTAAACGGCATTAAAGAGTGTTATTGGCAGTTCTACTCTGTGGCACTATCGCGGGGAATAAGATCGTCATTTCTTCAATCTGCATACAAGTGCTTTTTGTATGACAGCTTTAGTCAGAAAATTATGACTAATTATTTCTGTTTGTATTTGCAGTGTCTAAATCTTTGAGTTTTTTAGCTTTAATTCCAGATGTGTCGTATTTCAGCCCCAAACGGTGTGGACAGCTCCACTTTTCCGTGTCCTTCCGAGTACTCCAAATTCGTTCCTAGTTTAGAACTATTGAAGCAAACTTTTATAGATAATCGTGCAATTGACTTATTATATCTTGTATTGTTTACGTACATAGTTTGCAATAGTTTACAGTTATTGATACGACTTGTGTAAACTCATTTTACTCCTCTTCTAAAGAGGAACATTTTAGCGTTAAATATGGGCATTTATCCGGGTGTCACGCTTTACCCTGCAGCTGGGTGTAGTTTAATTGGTAAAACAGGGCACAAGATAATATGATAAATAAATGTGGCTATAACAAAACAAGCTGCATGTCCTATTCGACTAGAATAGATAAGAGACGACAATCCTCTAAACAAGCCACAGTACACTATTGTCAGTCGACCAGAAACAAAATAAAGGAAGTTCAACTAAAATATACGAAGTATACCTTTTTCTTTAAAAAGGTAAAATAAAAATAAATTCAAGAACAAAATTGATTCCAAATTTCTCAATATGGAAGTGATCAAGGCAGGCTTAAATACAGAAGCTACGAGGTGAAGGACACTGCGAAATCCATACTTCCCCTTATCTTCGCTTTGTACTTCTAGTCTTAACCATCTTGCCTTCGAGATAAACCCATCAGCCATTACCTGTAGCTGGAGCGTAATTGATGAGGATATCCCGATTTTGCATATGCTTTTTGCATACGTGTGCTTGTCGCTATCTCGGAAAGCGGAATAATCACTATTCGACTATCCCCAAATATTGCTAACTGCAATTACTTGTAGCATATCCAGTGTGGTATGAGCAATATTTAAAAGCCATAAAAATACAATCTAACTGAAAGCACTATCCGGTAATGGCAATCTATATGCTATCTACATGAACAAAACTAGGTACATAGTAAAATGCCATCATAGCTCCTGACTGCAAGCCAAGAAAAACAAAACATCAGAGCATGCCAAACGCAGCTTTACTCTGTAACACCATTTTCTTGACAAATATTTAGCAGGAATATTTTTTTCCGTAATATCTTCAAATACGGTGAAGATATTGATATTCTAATAGCAGATCTTATTTCAAAATATTTATAATAAAATGCATTTGGTAGATCATTTTTTCTGAAAATTATTGTTATACATATCACGTTACTTTTCATACATTGATATATGCATACAAGTTCGTAATTCAAAATATATAGAGTTATATGCATACAAGGTACTGGCGTCGTATTTGTGCCTATCAACAACATGGAATGATACCGAGTCTTTCGTAGGGTTCTGTTACAAATTTACGATGTACATAAGAGTACTTTAATCAATGTAGAACTTTGTTATTTCACTTTTACATTTTGCAAGTAGGTGTGTGTTTTATGAATTTCGATTTACGGTTAGACCGTGGTAGCTATTCTAACCTCAATATCCAACGAAAATCGCAAAAGCGTTATTACTATCTTCGCTAGACTGAATTCATTCTTGTACGCAATTATTACACATCGGTAAAGGAAACCTCCGAGTTTAGCAATTAGAGAAATCAAGTGTATTGAAAATCACCATTTTAATAGTCGTTATTCGGCCACTAGTTGGGCTTGTTCCATCATACTTTTTCTTTAATTATAATATTTTCACGCTTTTCCTTGGTAACTGACACTTTTTTTCTACCTTTATTCACTCATATTCGCATAAGTTCCACTTCTTTTTATAGTTGTATATTTTATGCAGTAAGCTCGTCTGGAGATTACTCTCATAGGTCAGACTTGTTTATGTGTAATTCTTGCCTTATGTACGTTTCTTGTACTTTAGGGATGCACTCAAGTTTTTATTTGACTTATCCCGTCTTCACACATTATGATTAAAGTCCTAGAAGTTGTAACTTGACCGTGATACTTCATGTATCGCAAAGGAAGCTCGTTACAACGCTACCAATCATGATAAACGACAAAGCCTAGTGCGAGCAAAGGAAAGCTTACCTTTCGTAGAGTCAAAAGAAGGATAAATTTGAGTAGTCAAAATTGCATGATAGAATATCTCTTTTGTACAGTTTAAAGGATTTTGTTATAAAAGTATTTGAGTAAGGTTGCTAAAGTCTGCTACAGATGGTTAAAACTACTTAAAACTTTCTACTATTACAATTTGTGGAGAAAATACGGTTTTTTGTAGTTTCTAGCTGTTTGGGGTTTCTTCGATGTTCAAACCACTCTATTTGCCTTGGTAAAATTGAAATTTAAAATCGATTTCATAATATATTATAAAATTATTTTATTTTATTGGATATTCTGTTCTTTAATTTATGGTACATTTAAAAATATTCAATTCGGTATATGTCATTACTTTTGTATCTGTGTGTGGAAATTTTGTAGTCATCCCTAAGTGATAACTTTTGTATATTTGTTTGTAAGCTCTTATTATAATATATCTTTATGTATATGTTTTTATGTGGTAGATAAGTTAAAAATTTGTCAATTTTATTACGTTTCTCGTTAATGATAGTGTCCTTTCACGTTTAAATTTGTATATATGGAGTTTTGATATTTCCATCTTGAACTGCAATGTTACTGGTTTATGGTAATGGAACCATATTTGTCATGTTTATGGGTTATATTTGTTGTAGGGCCCCAAACCTCAAATTTTGGAGATGCTATTTAATCCTTATGACTCCTTTTGATATAATGCTTTATACATTGGTTGAACAAGTATTGTTATAAATATTAAGATTGGCGGAGCTCGTGGATGTATCTGTATTGTTATTAGATCATGATAATGTCTTACCACACAAAACTTCGAGTAATTACAATCCTTTACATTATATCATACACGATGTGTTATTTTAGTGCGCGTTCTGGTACTTCCCTAGACTGTATTTTAGCATCGTTGAGGTATCATCGTAACTGATATCACAGACTTTCAATCGTTTCTCCTTTCTCGTTTGTATTAATAATTTGCTTTACACTTCATATCTTATTGGTCATGCTACGCGATATGTGCCGCCATAAGTATAAAGTTTAAGCGTTCTAGTGTGATACATTTATATTTAATAGGCAACATATTACATTCACGGTTGTAGCAAATTTTTTTCTGCAGCATTGTATTTACTAGTTTGGTTATGGGTATACTCCACTAGTTTTGTGTGTAGCTTGTTGTAATGGAGTCCCCAGGACACCGCTTACTTTATATTCGCGGCGTTTTCATTCTAAGAAGTAACATTAGATTCATTTGGTCAATTTTGAGTCTTTACTTTAGTTATGCTACATTACGATCTCGTAAAACATTGACGTCTTGGCCAACCATTAATATATTGCTATAGTTAGCTTTTATATTTGAAACAACACCTAGCTCAGTGTTCAATGATATAACTTTGTTCCAATTGTATTTCCTGACAGCGCTAATAACAGTCAGAAGCAACGTGTTTCTCTTCAAAATTGCTGCTTATTGTTATGGCATTCCACTGCCAGCCGGCAAAAAGTAGTAATATAACGGCTGATTTCATCCGAATTTACGAATTCTACAGAACCTCGACTATATAAAGGGATAATTCCTTTACCTGTCATATTTATCTACAGGCTGGCAATTGCGTTTCTTTTCCTAGTGCCTTGAACACTTCGTGTCTTATAATACTTGCTGTCATTGTGACTACTGTTCTTCATAGATTTCTTTCTTTTGTATAATCTATAGTGTCACAAGTCTTGTCCATCATGTATATGTTTGTGCATTTACATTTACCTGTTGACTCGTCGCTTAAGGCACGTATAAAACTTAGATAGCATACCATTGTTTATCTTTCTATACTATATTTTCGTTAACCTGGTTGTGCTGTGTTGTCCTATTTCCAGGTAACTTGTTTATTAATCTCCACCTCTACTGTTCGTAGAGGGCGCCTACGTTAACATTAGGGGAGGAAGTTTCACATGGGGTTAGCGTTGATTGTCAAGGGTCCCCGCTTCAAGGAATAACACAGTGGAGTCTCATAGAGATTTGGTTAAGGACATTTGGAGAAGAGCTATTGGTGAATTGAAGAGCTGTTACGCCCATCCAGCCTCACCTTTATTTTCCCTTCCAGACACACAAGGTCGTTCCCATCCCTGGCCCATGAACTTAAAACTCTTCTACTCAATAAGTGCTCCAGCTGTCTATAATATGTTTAATATTATTATAAAAAGTTGGAATTGCATGAGATTTCACTTTCCAAATTTGTAGTGTGAATATTATATCATGTGCAATAGCCTCCAAAGTTTTCGATATCAATTACTTCGGTTATAATTAGCCATTCAAATTTTGAAAGATACACATCTTTTGCCAAATAAGTGATTTAAATAAATTACTAAACCACGTTCCAAATGGTGCTAGGAAGATGGTTAATTTTTAAAGATAATTTTACCGGGTTGAAAAATAGTGTTGTAAAGTAGCTTCCTAGAGCTGTGTAATAATACCTAAGTATAATTATTATATAATTTTGCTTTCTGAGTGATAAAAATTTAATGATTAATTTTTCAAAGTTACATAATTTTGGGTTTTGTTAAGAGTGCTTACCTGAAGCTCTCTTTTGTGCTTCTCAGATTTACATTCAAAGTCAGTTTTTGAGTCTTGTGCATAATTATTTTTTACTGCGTTAGCGATACGCTTACAGTTTTTAGTATATTTATGGTTTATTGCTCTTTTATGTTGAACTATTACAGTTTTATTTGTTCTGCGTGTTGCTCATTAACCGACATTATATTTTATACTTACCCATTTCGTACCTTGTACATATTAAGTATTTTCTTTTCGGCTACAACATGAATTGTGATGCTTTGTTAAGCACAGCATGCGTTTTTCCCAAACGTATAAATGAAACAATTCATTACGGTACAGCTGGCGTAAGTTACAAATGTTACAATTCTATTCTTGCTAATTTGATATTATTAGTTCCGTATGAATGCGTATGCTTGTAGTAATGTGTCTAGAATACCTTGTTGCATGCTTACTAAAATATTTTAACATAGAGAGCAGATGGGTTTTGTGATATTTCGTGTATCAATGTTGGCCGCTTTGCGTTCAAGATTTTGTCATGGGGCAATAATTGGGGTTATGATAACCGCATCCCACAATCCTGTATCGGACAACGGAGTAAAAATTATTGACCCCACGGTAAGTTATACTCTGAACTATTTAATTTAGTCATCTGACAACTCCATTTACAGGGTAATATGCTATCTGTACGGCTTAAATGAGTGATATTAACAAGATTCTTCCTATCACATCTAACATCTATTTAAGGTCGAGTGGGAACCTATTGCCTCCCTATTAGTAAATGCTGAATCTCCGTCCACTCTTGTTAAAATATATTCAAACCTGCATAATCGTCTCAAATTGTCATCAGATCTT